>VURO01018816.1:21913-32698 GCA_015108175.1 Pelvicachromis taeniatus | reverse complement strand
GTGTACGCATATTGAGTTGGAGACTCAATCGGAGACCAAGTACTGTCCCAATTCAAAGTACGCATCAAGCCGAGAACGTGAAAAGTTCCCGGATGTGGTCTCGCTCCACCCGTTTTATCGAGCATGCATCGGTGGTGACTTGTGTGGACTTGGTGGAGCCAAATAACCCGTCATGCATTTCGCAAGACCAGCCCGGTCACGTTCACCTGACCTGTGACATCATCGAGTACGCTGGTGTTCCAATTGCACAAATCGCGGGTCCGTACATGTGTTCTCGGCACTTGCCGAGAATGCGAGGGAGTACGGACTTGCCAAGAACGCAAGTCCGGACTCGCGTACTTAGAATTGAGAAACGGCACTAGTCTTCCCCTGCTTGTTGCCACGTCGTACACTCCCCTCGTGTTCCTGAAAATATCCTCGTTCTCAGTTCTGGGTGGTTTCCTAGATCTAGGTTCCAGTGCCCAGTTTAGGGTTTAGTTTCACATTTGAGATTCTGGTTTGTTTTGTGAGTTTTTCCCATCAATGAAAGCTGTGCTCTAAGTTTAACCTTCTGTCTGTGAGTCCTGCAGTCACCATGACAGTCTCATTGTAGGCACTTCTTATACACAAGTTTCACAGTTATTATTAATTTTGCTCTCATTTTGATACTTTAAATATGACTGGAGCGTAGACACTGTTGTTTGTGGAGTCCCATTTCAAAGTGCAGGACTGCATTGCACAGATGCAAGTAACAGGCTAATAAAACCCTAGAATTTACACTAGAGCACAGACTTCTCAGTTAGTTTGTTAGTATAATTAAACAGCAGAAAATGTAATCCTCCATACTGCCTCAACACAATCAAGAGTTTGAGTTAGCAGAGGCAATACCTAGCAGACAGCTAGCGGCCTAATGAGATGCAAAGTTTTTAGACTTAAAGATAAAACAAATTGATATGTAAAAAAGAAAAAGATCAACTTCACAGTTTGTAATTTACCATCAAGAAATAAATTACCGTTAGATATCAAATTATTTTGTACCAGGCTGTAAACCCTTTTCTGCTATAAGATTGCATCTTTCAAAATGGTATCTAATGGGAATATACTCACTGAGCCAGCCGCAAGAGGCCAAAACATTTGGTGTTTGGTATTTTGGTATTGGCTTCAATTATTTAGCCCCCGTAGGTTGTGGCTTGAGCTGGAGACAAAGAGAGTTATTTAAAAGTACTGTAGGGTTGCGGCGGGTGTCCGTGCATTGTGGAGCATGTTTCTGCCATGAAAAGTTCTGCCATGTATATGGCACTAATTAGGAGATACCTGCATCTGTGCAATTCACTGTTAAAGTTTATGGATGCAACTTGCTAAGCAAGCTTGGTAGTATTAGCTACCAGCTTAGCATTCAGTTATCTTAATGAAAATATTTAAATTTTGTAGCTCCAGAAAATATGTGATCAAAATGTTAGTTCACAGTCTAATTGGTAATATTACATGAGCTATATCTATCATATATATATATAAAGTTCATTGGTTTTCTTTGCTTCCAGTATTTAAGCTGTGATAGGGTAACAGCATCGTTTCATACTTCATACATAAAATTGGAAATCCCGGTGTACTTATGTCACTTTAAGTACCAAAGCTAATAATTGGATATGCCAAAAATAGCTCTATAAATTGTGTGTGCCAGAAATCCAGACAGACTGAACCTTTAAACTTCAATTTATGTGGCGCTCAAGTCATTATTCACATGCTGTAATGTTCCCTTGTGATAATATATGTGCAAGCTTCAGTATTAAGCGCCAAGTAATGACTGACAAGAAGGAAAAAAAGATCTCACTGAGTTCATGTAAATATCGGTATAAGCCTGCTGTGATATACGTAGATGTTGAATGAACAATCTGCTTTTGGGGCTGCCCATTCTTCCCCACTGTCAAAATCTCCCAGAGTCCTTTGCGAGGTGTGCTAATTAAGCATGAAAGTACAAACAGGCTCAGCTGCCAAGCCTCTACTAGCACAGAGACGGATATAGGGTTCATAGCATCTTTCATAACTTTAGTTTGTTCTTTTCTATTACAAGATTAATAAAACAGGATAACGAGCATGTGAATCTAATCTGCAGCTCTTGTTTTTAATCCAATAAAGCTAATTATGAGCAGAGATTTTAAATGAGGCTGGGCCTCAGCTCATCATGTAAAGGTGCTGCAGCTTCTATCAGCTCCAAGCCCACCCACTGTGCAGCTTCCTGACAAAGTCCAGCCTTTGTTTTTTAGGCAGAAATGTTGCTTTCCTGCACCTCTTCACAAAGTATGACCGCACACGGGTTTATTTGTGACCGAAACGGCTGCGTGCACTGGAGATATGATCACAGTCGTGGTACAGCTGAAAGAGTATTTATTGGCCCCGCTTCTGAGGCAAATTTCTGCATAAACAGGGCGGATGCTTTCCACACGAGAGTCCTGTCACAGCAAGCCAAAACTCAATGTGATGTAAGGTGCATTTGCGCGCAAATATTTTTTCAGGTCTTAAAGATGTTTTCGTGCTTTCTCATGAACAGGATATCACTTGACTTCCTCAGAAACCTAGAAAGATGCATGCACACAAACAAACGCGTGCTTCTGGGTTAGACAGAAAAACATTTATAAGGACTTGAATGAGGGTATTAAAATGCAAAACCATGCCTTCAAGAGGAAAAACTCAGTGTGTACTTCTACAGTATCGAGCTTAAAGAGACTGCATGAAGAATATGAGCCTGTTAACGTGGAGCAGGTGATACTAATTGAGTGGTGCAGTCCATCTGGAGCCCATTAAGGAAAATGTATCACTCAGATACAATTCCTGTAACCGGACAGGCACAGTCGCAAGGATACAGACGCAGTGCCTAAGCCAGTGTATTGTATTTATGTGCTTATAACAAACAGATATTTAAGGTTCAGGGGAATACCTCATTTTTCCATTGTGCAGTGAAATGTTTCACTCCTGGTTACACAACCGGTTGATGATGTGCAGCTCTCCTTTGCAGTTAGTGTGGCTGCAAAATCTGTTTTCAAGCTGAGAAGGAGGCCTGTGTTTCAACAATGTCACCCAGCTACTTTCCACGACTATTAAATGTCAATCTACAACCAACAGCTCTTCATAAAGATGTTTTTGTTTATGGATAAGGATACCGGTTCTCCCAGAGCAAGTGGTTCTTATTGTTTTCCATCATCATTAAGAAATCTATCTCCTTTATCCTTCACCACAAATGAGTATTCTGTTCATACACACAGCGGTTTGCAAGCCTGACCTCATAACAGCAAAGATGGTGGTTATACGTATAACGTAAACATTGTTTTAGTATGATTTTTATTTTAGGCAGAAAGTAAGTTCACATAATGTTTTAAGATAATTAAAACAACAACAAAAACAAGAATTTTTTCACTGATGATCAGATAACCTCTTAATACATTTACCGTCTCATCTCGGTTATTGGTATCCTTCGCTGTCATTGATAGCCGCTTCAGTCACTTACCTCAAAGTTGAGAAAAGTTTAACGTGGTACTCACCTGCTTCATGCCGCCAGTGGATGTTTCATCTGTTGTTACTTGAAGCTGCCGAATGTCTTTTGCTTTCTGGTCGCCACATTGCTGAAAATCACTTCCTGTGTAGATATTGCTTAAGGCCGGGGGGTTTAACTCCAGGCGTTAAGGGCCAGTGTCCTGCAGGTTTTAGATAGATTACTGTGGGTCAACACACCTAAATGAAATGATTAGTTCATTACCAGGCCTCTGGAGAACTTAAAGACACGTTGAAAAGGTAATTTAACCATTTAAATCAGCTGATCAAGGACACATCTAAAACCTGCAGGACACCGGCCCTTGAGGCCTGGAGTTGGATAACCATGGCTTAAGCTGTATTAGTTCTGGTAACTGCCCGAAACTTCCAATAAGCATAGTTTTTGGTTATATTTGTTCTTTTCTTTCTTTCTTTTTTAAGTGACTGGCAGGTTGTTGTTTTTTTGTGTGTGTTTGTTTCTATAAATGCATTCAGAGGATCTGACAAAGAAACTCAAGGATCCCGAATGCTCACAGTCACATAGTACACACTCCTTCAAGCATCCATCAACTTATTCATTTTCTCAATGCACAACGCCTCCTGATCTTACTTTATGCCAAACATGCCTAAAATGACTGAGACATCATTTTCTTAAAGCATACCCAATTTTATTTATTTATTTTTTTATATATAGTAATAGAGTCATAATTTATATCATGTTATATAAAATAGGACTTGAAACTAGTGATTTAGACCCTCAAGGACAAGCTTTGCTGGAGGTAACAGATCAAGTGAGCGAAGGCAGTGTAATTTTCTCAGAGACTTCTACGCAATTGGACTTTCTTTGTAACCAGAAATGTTGCACCTTGCTAGATATTCAACAACAAAAATGCAGGCTTATGTATAGACTGCATAAAAGATTGATATACTGGAGGTTCTGACATGAAAATTGGAGTCAATGTGAAAGTTTCTCAAGCTTACATTCTTTTTAATAGCCAGCAGGTGACTCCTCTAGATGCAAGAACACTTATTATTGCATAGCTCTGCTTCCTTTCTCTGGTACCTCAGTAAACACTTTCTTGATGAATGAATGGGCTTAGTTTCTAGTTTCAGGTTAGCAATGGTAGATATGGTACTTAGAGTCAGAAAGGAGGATTCGCTGAGGTTTGTTCCACCTCTCATTCATCACAGGATGGTGACAGCAATAACACCTAGCGTAACAAGACTTGTGTTAGCCTGCTGACAGACTGGTGACCTGGCCAGGGTATATTCAATTCAATTCAATTTTATTTATATAGCGCCAAATCACAACAACAGTCGCCTTAAGGCGCTTTACATTTTAAGGTAGACCCTACAATAATACATGCAGTGAAAAACCCAACAATCATATGACCCCCCTATGAGCAAGCACTTTGGTGACAGTGGGAAGGAAAAACTCCCTTTTAACAGGAAGAAACCTCCGGCAGAACCAGGCTCAGAGAGGGGCGGCCATCTGCTGCGACCGGTTGGCGTGAAAGAAGGAAGACAGGATAAAAGACATGCATGCTGTATCATGCCTCTCGCCCAGTGGAGGCTGAGGAAGCCACGCTACTCTGAATTGGATAAGCAGAAGATGAAGGATGGATGGATGGGTAACAGGACTAACCAACTTATAGCCAAGAGGCTATCTCTTTCTTTTATATACAGTCACTCTGGCACTGGCTTCAATTTTCCAAACCTAGAAGCTACATCCATCTTCTTTCTCTAAACATGTTTCTGTTATTGTTTATAAAAAACTGTCTCGAAAGTCCTTCTGCAGTGTCGTTTGTTTGCTCTTTTTATCTTCTTTGGCAGTTTTATTGTCACATCAGTGTGAGGGTTTGATCTACAAGCGCTGGACCCGCAGGATTGACGTACAGCACAGCGAGAGCACTAAAAAGAAAAGGAGTTGAGAGACGAAGATGAAACAAGCAACACCAACACGGGCACAGGCACTTGGAAGAGGATCTGAGGACTGCTCGGCTCCAAAACCCAATCTCTCTTTCTCCCTCAGTATTTTCTTATAATTAGTGCTGCGCCACAGATGTGCATTTCTCCCTTTTTCGCCAGCTCCATACTCCGAATGTGAATGCAGGTTATTAGGATTTAAAGTGAGCATCATATGCTTTCTATTTGATAGAGTCATTAAAACCAGGGACAAAGATTAAAGTCGAAGGGTCCATGTGAAGAAAAGTGTATTTCAGGGCCGTAAGTAGTTCGATGAATCCTACATAAAAGAAAAGAAAAATGTAAGTGACTTTGGAAGTTTGAAACCCGAATCAGCCGAGTTCATGAAGCCCGAGGGAAACAGGATAAATGAGTCAACAAGCAGTAAAAAATTTCAAAGGCGAGTGATAACTTTATTTAGTGAGATTATGAGGAAAAATTTGGGTTCATTAAGGCCAGAAATATCTGGAGTTGATTGGATATCCTGTTTCTCACCAGTGAATCCAATGAATCATTTCCCCCATAAACAAATATCAAACATCAGCTCCCCACCCAGATTGTTCAAACATGATGAGTGTCTCTGAGATCATATGAGATCAGGTATGAAGACAATGCATCAGCGCGCACTTTCATCTCCGAGTTCCCAGCTAAATAAAGCATGGCGCTTTAATCCACTTTTATTTGAAAAGCAGAAATCAAATCCATCGCAAATGTAAACACACTCTTCCTGCAAGTCACTAAAGTGTCACCAAGCACACAGGAACTCGTGTCTGCTTTGATTCCGGTGTCAGCTATAAACATTTCCATTCTGTGCAGACCGCCGCTGCACATAGCTGGAATAAATGGCACTTCATCACACGGAGCTCAGCACCGTTATTGATGAGATTTCGGAAACAAGCATCCTGGATTCCTTCAAGTAAGCAGCAGAGAGGGACCTATAACCTGCTGCAACACATAATCCTTTTCTTACTCGAGCTACTTCCTGACCCTCAGCTCTCCCCGGTGTGCGCTGTACCTGGCATATTTCTAAATCAGACACACTGGATGTAGGCTAATAGGTCTGGGATCCGTTTAGTACAATTACAAAAAAAATTAACCTTTTCTGTGCTTCAGCAGCACTGAAATTGTGCTTTCTATTTGAAACCCTCAGCTTGCAGGAATAGTTTGAATTCGGTCGGAACAGGGAGGAGGTCCCTGGTTTACTGGAGGCCCCAAAGGGACCACACAGCTGGCCCTCAGTAATTGCAGTGTAAGGGACCGTGGAAAGAGAAGAGCAGCGCAGAAGGTAGAGAATTGGTTTCTCAGCAACCCTGATGGATGTCGTGCTGTGTTACTGGTCCATCCCAGGTGTGTCTGTGCAGTCTTGTGAAACATAAAATAGCATTTGAATCAACACTTGGAGACTCGGACCTGGAAGGCTTGCTCATTCTCTCTCTGTCATCTTATTCCCATTCTTGATGTAATTTCCCCTTGGACTTTCCCTCCTTCTCTCCCTCCATATCTGTTACTCTATTTTTGTCATTAGTCCTGTTGCTGGGTCAAACCAGGAAGTTTGAATAACGGTTTGCCTCCACCCAGTGGTGAGACTGTGTGACAGCTACAGACACACAAATGCAAGGCTGGATTAGGATCAAGAGCCCAACATACCCAAAGCCCCAGATATTTATTTCTGCATTTTTTGATTTTTTATTTTCATGGTGAAAGTGAGATCAGGCACATTTTGGGGAGAATCCAGGCTACTTACCTACCTACACTTTGAGAATTCACATCTAGTTTTTAAAAAGACGTCTGTAAAAGAACCGATACAGCAAATACCAGGATGTCAATGATCGTTACTTTCCTCCACTATTGCACTCACAGATGTCTTTTGTATATAAAGGATAATTACAGATGGTAAAAGAACTGCTGAACTTTAGCTTTGGTCTGTGTATCTCTCTTATGCTATTCTCTAATGGCCCTGTTGGCCATATTATTTATTCGCTGTTTTTCTTGACGAAAAAAATCAAAAGTTAAGTTAAAAAACTAAAAATAATTTAAAGTTAATTTTAAAAAATAGTATCTTCCAAATTTCCTATTTTGATTAGGACAGAGTACATCATTATCCATGTTGAGTAACTTGACAGATCCCACAGCACTGGATTTCCAGGCTCCTCCTGCAGTTGGTGGCGAGCCCACAGTCAGGTGGACATTTGTTCCCACTAAGCCCCTGGGTGCCACCGACACCCTTCCCCAGGTCCAGCTCTGGCTGCATGGAGAGGCCCCAGTGTTTATGAATGCCCATGTTGCCATTATACATTTGAATCATGCTTAGTCTGATCCATTTGCTCAATAAGAGACACTAACAGGGTCAAACTGACCACCAGGACCACAGCTGCTGGGATCAGCCAGACACACAAATCCCTCGACTGCAGTGCGGTGGTGATTCATTGATTCATGGAGGAGGTTTCCATCAACCTCACAAACTAACCTCAAGGAAATGTAAATATTAGACTCTGTTCACTGTAAAACAC
This sequence comes from Pelvicachromis taeniatus, assembly GCA_015108175.1. Classification (NCBI taxonomy): domain Eukaryota; kingdom Metazoa; phylum Chordata; class Actinopteri; order Cichliformes; family Cichlidae; genus Pelvicachromis; species Pelvicachromis taeniatus. Next base: position 24,719 of record VURO01018816.1, on the reverse strand, counting down.
AATTTTGTTTCTAGTAGCCTATATTTTATGTTTGAGTTTAATCCATTCCCTTTAAATCTTTAATAGTTGCAGGAATAGTTGTTAAGCATTAATCAGACTTTTTTTCTGGAATAGTAGGTGAACAAATGCCCGACTAAGGACATTACTGAAGCTTCTGTTCCATTTAGGTGCAAAGCCTTAATTTGTGTGATAGGTAACATCTGTGTTCACTATGTCATGTCAAAGTGGCTGCTGAGAAAAAGGTCTGTTGGCTGTTGTTCCTTTACTTCTCTTATGGCCTTACGTCTTAACTAAAACACTGTGAATTGCCTTGTTGAAAGACACAAATTTGCCGGAAAATGAGCCACACTTAATTTTTTTTTTTTTTAAAGTTTCCGCTTCAGTGGGAATGAGCTGGCCTGCAGTCGACAGCTACAGACTGACGGTAAGAAAAGTGCAGAAAATCATCAGTCTCGTATTTTAAAAGCGTAACCACTTAAATACAAACCCAATTCCAAAAACTAGGTAGGATGTTGTGTAAAATCAATAAAAGCAGAATGTAAGGATTTACAAATCTCATACACCCCGTATTTTATTCCAAAAAGAACATAAAACATGTCAATTATTTTACGTAAAATACACAATACATCTCAAATACCATCAAAAGATTCTATGAATCTGGACAAAGCTGAAAATCAGTATTGGATACCTGTGATCTTCAGAGCCTCAAACATGGTGCATACAGCGCATAATGCTGTATTACAACAGCATGAGTCTGTGTGTCCAGACCTTTCACCGAGAAGTCTGATGCACCAAAAGTGTAGCAATCCATCTCCTCCGTTCCCAGCTGAGCTAAAAGAAGAGCGGATGCTGCACAGCATCTGTACCGATCAAGACAACAGCTGAAAATAAAGTTAAACTACAGTTTAAATGAAGTTTAAATGAAGTTGAACTACAGTAGGGTTGAGCGCCACATTTGTATAATACCACAGCGGGGTCTAGTGAGTCAGTGTGAACTTTATTTAACCAGCCGATTCATCAATAAAAAATTCTTAATAGAAGAAGCCCGGCTAAAGCCAAAGTCTCTCAAAGAACTTTGGGTAGTTAAAAATAAATATCAGACGTTTAAGGAACACAAATTCACATTTAACTATATCATCACAACCAATGCTAAAATACCACCTCTTGGTGGTTTAGCTCCAATTTGCAGAGGGTAGTAATCAATTACTAATGCTTATTTCATATTTTATAAATTATTAGTACTGTCTGGTTTGGTTTGGCAGTTTCTTGATCCCAGTTGATTTTCTCCTGCAGGAGACAACAAAGTAACTTAAAAAATAATAAACCACTCAAAGTCGTTAATACCTCAGCCATTTATTTCTTAAACATAAGAAAGAAGGGACTTCTCCAAGGTAAGAAAAATAACATTGCAATTTAAAATCAAGTGCACTTCAATGATGTCTCGCTCTACAATAAGGGAGCTGTCCCTTCCTACTGTGTGAAGTGAGATACACAAAAAACTCAAGAACATATCGTAAAGAATCGATCGTTTCCGTAAGGCTTTGGGTGCCGAGTGCCGTGTCGTTACTGTTGTGATGCTTATGCTGAGATGACGGTGGTGGTGACAAATATATATATATGTACAGGAAGGTGACAGATTACAGGAAAAAAATAAGAACAGAACAGGAAGTGGCTTTTCAAGGTGTGGCGCCACTATGAGCTACAAGAGTGGCTTTAATGCTCGTTGGCACTGGCATTTGGATGATGATCCACAGTGTCCTCGCATAATTTCCAAACCACTCAGTGACTCTTCCCAATTATGGGGCTACTGTCATCCTGGAAGAGACAAGTGTCATTAAGGGGACAAACCAAGCCTGCAAAATGCCTCCATTGGCACAAAAAAGCCACTGGATCCCCACACTTTTCCTTTAATTTGCCACCGATCTGTATATATGTGCATATACCCATTAACAGCCAAAACAACATCATCACAACAACATCCTCTGCAACATCTGTACATATCTGTACAACAGAAATATGTGACGAGACTGTGTAATGGACTCCAGGAGGAGTCGGGCAGTGGGCTCATTTGTGCTAAAACTCTTGCTTTAAGCTGTTTATCAGGATGGGAGTGCGAAGTGGGAGAAAAATGATGACAGCTCTGGATGTCAGCGCCTTACCTGCGCCAAATGGTATTTGCAAGTCATTTCCGGTGTTTGTTTGAACGCCCTGAGGGGTGAGAGAAGGGAAGGAGTTTATTACATCATGAAGCCAGATGAGTTTCCATGATGTAAGATATCGGCTGTCAGTCACAGAAGGCTTAAACATGCCAGCTTCTTGCCTTACAGATGGCCGAGACACGCCACATGGGACGGCGAGTTTGAGTGAAAATCGCAGGAAATTATTTGTAAGTCAATTTAAGGTACTTTTCTGCAATAATAAACACAACTACCTGGCTCCAGTCGAGTAATTTAACAACTCCTCCATCCTCCTCTCCTCTCTGGTTTTAAAACGGGCGCTATGAATGAGCTGCAATTACAGTCTGGCCCTAGTCTGACTACCATTATACATGTGAGTGACTCATCCAAAAACAACACAGATAATGAACTCACTGGTTACACTGGAGAAGTGGGTCACACATTTCCTAACATACAAAAAACCCTCTGAAAGAAAAACAAACAAACAAATAAACAGCCTTCTTTAATGAAACTAAGAATAAACTTTAATCTAGATTTAAAAAAAAAAAAATCTAAATGTTATTTTGAGGAGAAAATAAGTCAAACTTTTTTTTTTTTTTAAATATTAAAAAAATTTTTTTTTTTTATAT
>VURO01018816.1:4140-18375 GCA_015108175.1 Pelvicachromis taeniatus | reverse complement strand
GAAGACGTTACGCTGTACAAAACGCTACTTAGATACAATGATTACATGCCCCAGTATCCTGGCTACGCCAGGACAAAAAAAAAAAAAAAAAAACCCTGCCATCATAAGCACGTTTTGCACAATTGCGATATGAACTACCTCAATTACACATAACAATTTACATGCACATCATATTCAAATATTAATGTGCATGTAATCAACAGAAAGAATGAAAGCGCTACATACAAGTAGAACATGATATATAAAGACGATACTGACGTTACCTACACATTATAGACACATTGCTCATACATTCATATATGTCAACACTTAAATATGTATATACAGTATACATGTATATATTTAAATGTATACGGATATATCAAAGGAGGAATAAATAGTGCCATTAATGAGGTGAGAACCTAGTTTTCAGCTTCCTCTCTTGTGTGACAACGATCCACCTGGACTCCTGCCAACACGACAATTAGCTCACGAGTCTATGCGTGTCTGATCTCGCTCGTGCGACTTCTCTAAAACAGACTCGAGGACTGATGTGGTGCAAGAATTCACTCCATCGCCATCCTTCCTGGCACTAGGTCTAGTTTACAGTATTACGCCCAGTATTAAATACAGTGTCTTTCAAAATGTACTGCTGAACTAAAGTTGCCTATATGTAGCAGCTACTACCTTGTTAGTCATACAAATGTGATTACATTCTATATATCGGATGGGGTATTGACATATATTGCAATGCTTTAGTACACACAAAACAAAACAAAAAGTCAACATAAAAAGGCGTTGTGATCTAATTTGACCCTGTGTGTGTATTAGTTAGCATATGACACACACATTTTGGGGTGAGATAAGTGACATGTTGTGTGGGGACCTCTCTGTGGATGAAACGGTGGCTTTGGGATTCTGAGTGAATGGCTGTGTCAGGGAATTGGCAGTGGGCAACTCTCTGGTGGCGTGATGGCTGGATCTTTCTGTTGAAAGCGGGTGGCATCCCATCTGGGTGATGCATTTGACAGTTAAAACAACAGGCCCCTAGTTTGAAGGTGTTGGAGTGAACAACAACATCTTAAAACACCTTTGGGTTTGAGAAAGTGGTATGAATATTCTGCTCAAAGTGCTACAGTAACTATTATGCCATCTTTAACTGAAGAACCTACATTAACATAAAATAGCCTTGTGTGTTACCTTGGTATTATCCAAAGAAATATTGTAAAAAATAAATAAATAAATAAACATAGAAGCTCCTGATACAGGTGCAAAAATGAGGTCAAGCTTTGATGTGTAATGCATAGAAACACCACCAGAGGGCAGAATCTACATGGGAAATTATCATTTCAGCTCAGTGAGCCGTTAAACCAATTAACAAAGTGTAACCAGTAAATTGTTTGGGAGTATTTTAGGTTTAGCCTTGTTGATATAGATAAGCAAGTTACAATTTTCCTCTAATTTTCCCAGCAGCACGAGAAAATCATAATCCCAGTAAAAATAATGACTTTATTATCTGTAACCTGCATCGAATCGCTTCTTAAAACACATTTTTATATCCTGGCTTTTGTGTGATTCCATAACTGGATGTCGATTCCTTTCTGGTCATTGTTTTGCTTATTGCCCATTTCTAGTGTTTCACTAATGCACGTTCAGTTTAAAATGTTAAAATTAAGGTTACTTGTGTTTCTTTGTGTGTGACTTTAATGCCTATTGCGTCAAAGCACTTCGTAAACTACAGTATTTTTTAAAAGAAAGTGATGTGCTGAAAGGCAAAGCAAGAGTTACCAACAAACAACATATTGATTATGTGTTTTTTAAGAACATTTAGCAAACAGTGTATTAGAGCCACTGAGAGTGTATAAGGGGCTTGGTAAGGATGTTTACAATATGAGAAAAAGTCCAAAATCTCTAAGATTACAATCATATTCATAAATTCAGGAAAAAAAGGACAATTTATTGTTTACAAAAACATACAAATTCACGAGACAAAAAGGCACATTTTCTAGTATTTTGTAGTCAAGGATTTCGCTTCACTTTTCAAGGTTAAGCTGAAAATAAACTCACATATTTGAACCCCTCACCGCCCTGAAAAAGTTTTTTTCCTTGTAAATGTTTGATATTAGCCTCAATTTTATTTTTTGTTAACTTTTAGTGACCCTGACATGCCATTGCAGTGTCACAAATGTGACGATTATCAAACCTAAACTTATTTTTAATACTAATTATTTTAAAAAGAAAAGCTGTCCTCTGGTTACAAACATACTTTAAAACCACTCACATATGCCATTACTGGGAATGAAAATAAGCTAATTTCAAATTAAAGGCAAAACATTTCCTGTTTTTAAGTGGATATTTGATCCAGCGTTCTCCTCAGATTTCTGCATCTACTGTACTGAGCTACTATCCAGCTGCAATGAACACTCATCATATCAGTGGCTAAATATGGCTGCTACGTGAACGCCTCACGCAGCTCATTATTTTTAATTAGCTCGACCTTTTCCTGTTCTCGGCAGCGGCGGCTCTGTCGACAACCGTTTGCGCTGCAGATAAATTTCGTGCTACCGCTGTCAAACTAGAGGCCTGCGAGTCTGTTAACTGAAATGCTACATAGTGTATTAGGGTGCATTTGAGTGTGAGTCCTCTGTGTTTGTGCATTAAATCTATCTCCCAACAGGAAGAAGCTAAAGAATTGAGCATTTTTAGGATTGCGACTGGGCGTCATTGTGTTTGTTTCTTTTTTAAGATTTCATGGAATGTGGGATTTTCCTTCATCCACTCTGTGTTGCATCATTTGTGGCCATCAACTTTCAATATTTAGGAGTTTATTTGTAATTTTTTAGAGTACTCCTGCTGGCGGAGACATCACTGACATTCCCGGCAGTGGTAAACTATGGAATGATTGTGCTATAATCTTCTATTTCCTAAAGTTTGTAAGTAAAATTTTAAAATCAGGGCAACAATATTAAATTTCTAAGTTGTGGGAATTGAAGGAATGCCTTAAGTAGCTCAGAAATTAGAGGAATTCAGAGCTTTGGGGTATGAGCAGCAAAATCTGTGTGGTATAGAGTTATAAAAGGGGGGATGGGGGGGGTTTTGAGATCACACTCTTTGTAGAACAGCAGTGAGAGACATGGACTAAAGATTCGAACAGAACAGCATGTACATGTGCAAGTGTGTGTGAACACGAGGAATAATTACACAGATAAATGCATGTATGCTTCAGAATACCCCTGATGTGGTAGATGAGTGCTGGTTTGGTCAGGGTGGCGTCAGTCTACCAGAGCAGCTGCAGCCTGTCAAAGGCGTGACCGGAGGAGACGGGGCAGCACCTCTCCAGCTTTCACTTGGCCTTTAGTTTGCCCAGGTCCCCGTTCAGCTTGCCCTCCTTTGCCAGCTTCTCATTGAGTTGACACAGTCGGCGAAGGAAGCCGTCGTTAGGACCGATCTCTCTCTTGTGCCGCACAGTGGCCACCGCCAACCGTGCATCCATTCTGTGGCGCAGCATGAGGTAAGCAACAACCATGGTGGGGGAGCGGCTGTAGCCTTCTCTGCAGTGTACATACACCTTCCCTGGAGGACACAGAGAACAATAAGATGAGAGCTGTTTATGGTGTGAGGCTGGTTTGGCAGACACACACACACACACCACAGAGAAATAGTTTTTATAGAAGAGTTTTCTCAGGCCTCGTCGTGGCTCCTCTGCTATCCAACGCACAGTAAGAAGCATGAACTAGTATGTCACGTAACTACTTTTCTCTGTAAGTGCGTCACACATATCTGTTATATGTATATAAATGAAACTCGTAGGATTGCCCGGCGAGCACCAGCGTAAAGTTCACTGTGTATGCTATTGCTTCTTTAAAAGTAAAATAAACTCGTTGGCACTTGCTACTCTGTGTGTCTCGCTTCATAATGGCTATTAGGCCATCTTTATTCGTGAACAATGACCAACTGTTGGAACTAGATGTCTTGGTCCAGATATCTGCTGGTTACAGAAGACACTAAAGGCTGCTCGAGTGCCACAAAAACCATAATCACAATTATAACAATTATTCATAAAGTCATGGACTTACTGAACTGAGTATATCATCTTGATTGGGATTTCTTGGAACTTCCTCTAGATAGATCTTTTGACTGAAAACTCTTTTGGCCATCTTTGCTGGAGCTAAACTAAACAGCAAGTGAGTTTGAGCATTAAGAGAAAGGACTACAGTGTAAAGGAAAATTATGAGCGTGGATATCCCTTATATGGTCACCCTAGGCACAGTTTTGGCTGTGAGAAATGCAGCCCCTCCCACTAACCGTTTAAACATTTGTGAAGGACAGCCAATCAGAAAACAACTGGCTTTTAAGAAAGGATACAAAATGAAGTGAAGAAACAAATAAAGAGAAAACTAAAGAGTTTTCGCGTAGTTGGAGAAACTATGCTGTGGCCAAGATTGTCCAGCAAAGCAGCTGCTCTTCTAGGAGATGCACATATAAAACGTGACCTCTGCTGCAGACTCAGCAAAGTCAATCATCTTCCACCAGCTGGGGTGAACCCACATCCTGACCACAGCAAAGAATCAGTGTTGTCTTTGTGTGTACAAAAAACATGCGTGCTTACAGTTCTGTATTTATATGTTTATGTTTGTGTTCCTTTTTAAGGTGTACCTTTGTCTAACTTACACTTCCATTACAGACTGGCTAAAACGTCACAAGGGATTTAACTTGGCAACCTTCACCGAGCAGCTGATGTGCTCAGCTCAGGTCAGATCTGCAGATTCTGCACTTTATTTGAAACCCAACACCTCTCTCTGTCTCTACTATAGTTTTATCCCCAACATCTCTCTCTCTCTCTCTCTCTCTCTCTCTTCTCTCCTTTTTCTTTTACTGGCTCCTTCCTCTCTTATACTCGACTGGGAACACTCCCTTGCCAATGACATGACCTCTTCAATACCAAATCACCCTGTCTGCCACAGATCAATTCTAATTCCACTGTATCCTCTTGTTAGACACACACGCTCTTTGGCTTTTAACTCTCTCACTCCATCACTGTCCAGCTCCAATATCCCTCAGTCGTCCTGTGTCTTGTATTTTATTCTTTTATTAGGTTAATTAGGAAAAACATTGAATGTAATCCACAGTTGGGCATTCTTTTCCTCAACAAAAAGGTGTCAGCTCAATGCTGCAGTCCTCCTGTGGACTCGGGCTAGCAGCATTAGCATCCAGTCTGCAGCACTGGTACAACTATTTACACTTTGACGACCCTCTGACTGACGCTTTCTCCCATTATTTGTCTAATTGTATGCCATTCGTCCACCAGATTAACAGTTGGAACTGGATCTACAGATCCAGTTCCACTTTTTGATTTATTTACAAAATAATAAATCAACTTTTTGATTTATTTACAAAATATTGAAACAATTTTCTCATCATGTTCCCTTCACTACAACATTAAAAACAATATTTACCTTAATACACCCCGTGGGGAACTGGGCATTTGAACTGGGCATAATGAGAGTGACTAATTTTATGTTTGTAGTGAGAATGCTCAGCTCTATGGAAAAATATGCCTACCAATTTCTCAGGGCCCAAATAAGAAATGATTAACTCCTGGAGTTTATCTGTAATGATATCAGGAGCTATGAATTTTGACATGGGAAAAAACTTCCACATTTATCTTCAGAAATCAAACTAAAATAAGAAAAACTCATCCCGAAGCTCTTAGAAAAATACAAACTAATTCAGACAGCTAACTTTCTGCATCCAGGCACTTTATTCATGCATTGTGTGGGAGCATGGGCATGTATTCATTTAATCATTTTGTTCAGACCTTAAAGGTTCAGTGCACTGTTTGATAGAGCTGCAGAGAACAGAAAGATTTTTAAAGTTCTTCCAGCAGGGTGCCTCCTTTTTATTGGTGACATACTTCAAATTTGTTGAACTATGGCCATGGTGTTCAAAATAGCTCCTCAACTATGTCCTGTCACTTGCTCGGTGCAGCAACATATTTCATTGCATTGCATGAGCCACTGAAAAAAAAACCAAAAGCATCTCTGTCGGGCTCTTAAGGCTCCTCTCAGTGCTCCTAATGTGATCTGCAAGAATCTACCACACCCAAATAAAAACAACCAATCAAAGCAAGGAGGCATCTCGGTACAGGCTCAATGGCTGCTTTCGCACAGGCGGCGCAGCACCCTCCATCCCCTGCATGCCCTCAACTCATCAAGTTGAATAACTACACATGATAAATTAATAAAGAATTAAAAAAAAACACATTTTGTCTGAAATACACATCCGCTCAGACTATTTTCTCTCATCTTTAAATTCTAGACCATGAATCTAACCATTTCTTCACATCTCCACTGCTGATGCAGTTAAATTACTTTCTATCATTGCAGATTTAATGTGTTGATTTTCTGTTCATTAGAGGAAAATACACAGATCTGCACACTGTAACCTTGTGTCTTCATTATGGGAAACTCACAGGAGCAATGCATCAGTGCAGTTCCTCATTAAAATCCTGGACCTTGGACCTTTTCCAAGCTTACAGCTGAGGGTCACAAAATGTCACACATAATGTGGCACAATGCAAATGTCAAACTGCAGCAAAACCTAGACAGCAAGCAGAGAGATGCACAAGTATGAGAAGACATTCTCTCCTCATACTTGTGCTGCTAAATCTCTTGTGCGCTCTTCCCCACAAGAAGTCTTCATTCTTGATTTAAAAACAGCCGGGGAATTAAGATGCTCAGTTGCAGATTTGAAACAGCTGCTTTTTGATTTGTAATATTCAACACTCCAAGTTTGCACACCTGAAATAGTGTATAGTATGCCTGACCTAAAAGTTATATGAAAGTGAAGACTCAGTTCCCTGGTGATTTCTGTATTTTCCCCAGTTTTTTTAACTTTTTACTGCAGTGGTTGTTCTGTTCTTTTATGCAGTCTCAAAGCTTTACAGCATCTATTTAACATCCTACATGTGTGCTACACATCAAACATTGTGATGATGCTGATGTGCAGGGATCTGATCTGGTAATGGAATATAGAGCAGGACTCATGAGTGTGTCAGATTTAGCAAGAGGTGTTCAGCGCCACTGTGATTATCGCTTGTTGTTGCTTTAAGATCAACAATGAGGAGTGCACTAAGACTGGAACCAAGACTGGATCTTGTTAAACAACCAACAAGAGGAACTTGTTTTAATGTCTCAGCGTGTGCGAGCAAATTACCTTTAAGTGTGAGCTACTGAACAGAGAAAGGCATGCTGCTCCCATTTGATAAATACTGTAAATATAAATATCCAGCATAAGGAATAAACTTCTTTGAGGTGCTGGATATATTTAGGTGCTAGTGTTACCCGAGTTTTGGGGTACTAAAACATATTAATACTGACATAATGTCAATCCATCTACTCCCTACCTGTGCATATATAAGAATACAGACTTCCAACAGCATAAACAGTCAATAGAGGGAGAAGAATGGGTTGTGTTCAAACATTTTGCAGGTGTTATCTCTAGTTAGAGCTCCTGAACTCCTTTTTAGGACCTCACTAAATAAAAATAGTCTGAACAATGTAAGAAATTAAGTATTATTTTTTGCTTTCTCAAAGAAGCCGACTACAAATTTGGCAAACAGCTATTTAACAGAATTTGGTGCTTTTCTTTGCTACACAAGGCAGTAACGGGAATTTCTTTGGTCTCTGGAGAGTTTGTAGTCCACAGATAAATGCACTAAGCGTAAGTAAGAAAAACATCCCACTGTCTGTCCTTCTTTTGGTCATTCCCATTAACAAATCAAGCAAAAAAAATGTCAACATTATATGTGCAAAGTATTACGATGTCCTAGTATTTTGTAAACTTGTTGCTAAGTGGAAAATCTTTTGCACACAAAAGTTGGGTGGTCATTACTTTAATATTCTACTAAAAACTAATACATGTATTTCAAGAGTTACCATTTAGCTCCTTAGTCCAGTAGATAAAATATACACGACAAAATAACCCCACCTTTGCCATTATTGTGCGCTAGGGCCTTGTCGATAAAATCAGCCCCTTCCTCAAAGAAGGCACTGAGGTCGAACTGCTCTGTGTCATTGGCCTGGATGCCATGATAGGCGATGCCCGTGCCAGCGTAGAAATCCGCACTGGTGTTGACATGCATGAAGGAGGTGCCCTCTGCTACATTTAAGACGTGCGTCACACCAAGTTTCTGCAGACGCATTGTATTCTGAGCGACAAACCTGCAAAGGCGAGAAGAGAGGTTAATGATCAGAGATGGAAAAAATTGATCAAACATGCTTACCAGTCTAAATTTTAATGTCAGTTTTAGAGGCACTGGACTAAACTTAGAGTGCCTCTAAAACTGAAATAAAATGATGAATGTACAGACAGAGAACAAGACATCTGAGACAAATAACAGTACTAACAGCACCTGACAGAAACAGCAAAGCAGTGTGTCAGCATTTTTTTTTTTTTAAAGTGGTATTTTGAAACACAGGTCACAATAACACCACACGCAGCACACAGTGCTGGCTGTTTCACTGCATCTGTTGATGAACAGCAAATATCTGCTGGGAGACCAGTACGAGCAGCTCCCTCATACTGGTTTTTCAAACAACAGTCACATTAAAGTGCTCTTTGTCTGAACTTATTTCCAAAGTAGACTTCTGATGACTCGAGGTCTCATTACAAATATCAAGCAGACCTATAATCGTTAAGCAACTTTTTTCCAGTTGAAAGCGCTTCACAGGTTACTGATGATAGAAGTGAGAAAAGAAAAGAAAAACAAATATTCAGTGATGACTAATTTAAAATAAAATAGAAAAATAATGTAATACAATTCACTGACATGCCATCATTAGCGTTAACAGTAGCACATGTGCTCATTAAACACTAGAGTAACACAGGTTCCCTTATTCTATATATTCATCTAGTTAACTTAAACTGTGTGGCCACACATGCACTACATTCTGAAGGTTTGAATCATTGTTTTTGAAAAATAACCAATTTCACTTCAGGATTTCCTACAAAATCACAACAAGGACTCGTGTTACCAGCTGCAGTCCACACTACAGAATGAGACTCAAGGTAATCACCACAAGAGTGACCAGGTCAGTGTAATGTAAACCAGGAAGGGCTGGGCTAGCTACTTAGCAGTTTAAAGTAAAGTGAAGTCAAGTTGATGGATGAAAAAAAACAAAAAACTGCTAAACATCCTTGGCTGGCTGTGAAAATACTGCCTACATCCAGTGGGCAGTATGAAGCACTGTAATACAATTAATACATCTGAAATGTTTTAATTGAATGAACATTGGAATCATTTAGATAATTTACTTTATTTATTTCTCTTGAATATCTAAGTAGAGGTTCATTTTCAGTAACCATAACTCCTATGTCTATGACACATAAGCACAGCTTGTGCTGTTGTACTGCGCTGAAAATAGCAAAAATAAAATTAGGTTATTTGAGTGTCTAAAGCATCAGCCATTGTGCGTTCAAATTATAGTCCCCAAAAAAATGTATTTTTACTTCGAAATGGTTAACGTATATCTTCCAATAGTAGCCCCGGCAATTATTCAAAAAATTATTCGGCTGGCCCGGCGTTTAAAAGCGACCGGTGGTTGCTGGAGACTGGCTCTTATTCCCTTCTCAGACGGAATGGACGTTTTGACTTTCTTCCTTCCTCGATAGCATCCGATGACAAAGCATTTTTGACATGAAAAGGTATTTGCCGAACGATTTATTGCAGGAGGGCGGTAGCCCAGATGGTACGACAAGAGTATTAGCGTACGGAAAAGGCGACGGAACATTGGAGATCGGCATTACTACAGACCGGCGCTTAAAGGAAACCAGCTACTATTGGAGACCGGCGTCTATTTGTCGTGACATGTTTTCAAACCCGGCTTAGGAACGGTTGTCAATAAGAGACAGGCCACTACTAGAAGATATACGGTAGTTTTCATCCAACAGTGTATGTACTACCCCCTTCACCAACCAGTACAATCCAGCTCTTATGGGCACATTTGAAACTGCTTGCTGTGGACCTTTAAAGGTACCATTTTTCAGTCTGCAGACTCTGATGTATTTGTCTTTTCTTTTCTTTTTTGTAGGACAACAGACAAAAAAAGAACAATCTCTCTATCCTCAGACAGCTCCACTCCAGTATTTTCACCTCCATCATCATTCACCCTACTTCCAGGAAACAATGAATCTGTTTCTGCTTACCTCCTGCTCTAATACACATCCCCTTTTAGAGCTGCGTTATTGCACATTAGACCCATGCAACGCAAACAGTCCCACACAGCTAACAAACCATAACAAAGCAGTACAAGCTTTTGGCTGCTCCAACCTGCCTGGCACAATGCCTGCATCCACATCCAACCTGGCCAAAGGCACTGCCCATTGATTCTGAACAAAATACCTCCTTGTGTATTTAGGTTATAAGTTGTATTCCAATTTTATGGTACATTTAGTGCCACTAATTGCACATAAATTGTCTTTAAAACAAAAGAAATTGCACATAATCGAAAACACAAAGATGTAGAGGAAATGAATAGAAATAGACAAGAAAACTGGAAGTATATTAAAGCTGTTATACATATTATGGGAAAGTTATGACACAAGCAAAATATATTTCATTAATAAGGATTATTATATTTATAAGATGAATGCTCTTTCTAACTGCAGTCATTTGTATTTGGCAATTTAGTCATGCCCTGAAATGAGTGGTTGGAGGTGGGTTTCAAAGTAGCTTGCAGAAAAACCAGCACCTATGTGCATTGCAAAGCAGTGCAAATAGCACATCTTGCGTTAGCCTTCATTGCATCCCATTGACAAATCTATCAACTGAGCCATGAGCTTATGTTAGCTGGCTTTGGTAAGCTTTGGTAAGCATCTGGACAAACACTGCTGCTACTTAGAGAGATTTTTGTATTAACGAAGTTTAGATTTTGGACTCAAGTGCATGGCACAAGGGTAGTTAAAAGTAACCAAAAAGAAAGAAAAAAGTGGTTAATGCAACATCTAAAAAAACAGAAAGTCAAACAGCTAAAAAGAAATTAAAAAAATAGATACAGAAGGCAGGAACGAAAAGTAAACATTGTGACAAAGTTAAAGGTAAAGACAGGTTTATAAAAGCACAGAGGGGTGAATGGTGATAAGAGACAGGTGGGAACAGGACACAGGTGGATGCAATCAAACAGGTCAAAGTAATGACAATCACAAAAGAGGGAAAGGAACAAATGCAGGAATTAAAAGCAAAACGAAGCACATCTGAAAGCTAAACTTCAAATTAAAACAGGAAGTAACCTGAAGAAACATGAAGACTACCACAAAACAAAAAAAGACAGAGGAACACAGAAGGCAGGAAAATCCAACACACAAAAAACATAACTAAGGTGACCAATACAGCAACGACCAAGACTCAACAAAAACCTAAAGCAAAAGCACGCATTAAAACCAAAGTAAGAGCGAAGTAACGTTCAAAATAAAACATGAAGTAAACTAAAAGACTTGAAAACTAAGACTGAGACATGAAGACCACAAAACACGATGAAAGATGGGGGAACACAGAAGACAAGAACCAGAAACAAAACAGAACCAACCAACATAACGGAGACCAGAACTCAACAAAACCTAGCATGCCCTTAGAACGATGAAGCTGCTCTGTGTGTTCTCCAGTCATGGTAACAGGGCTAAATTCTTAAAAGTGTTGCCTCATTTCACTAGATTTACTGAAAAGGCAGCTTATTGTAATATAATGAATGCAAAAAGTAAATTGTAAATATACTTTGACGTTAGTTTCAGCTCTGCTGGAAGCCAGACATATTTTTCTTTGGTCATAAGTCTGCTGAAGATTACTTTGTCCAATATTATGGTGATAATATGACATGAATAATTATTAGCTTAATGAGCCTGATGCAGTTCTTGAATTTAATTTACCTTGACCTTATCTTTAAATGCAAATAAATTAAAAACAAGTACAAGAAAAAAAAGAAGAGGTGGTTCCTGACATTGTGGTGTTTTTATGACTATAAACACAAAGGTTACACACAGGTTGTTGCCTGCCAGCCTGCCGCTATCACTAAATGTCTTGAGTCACTGGACTAAAACACTCTTCCTCTTAGTGACCTCACTGACCAGTTTTAATATTTGCTACTACCACCAAGATCTGGAGTGAAAATGGGTGAGCGACTCTGAGAAATCTGGAAATAAAGCCATCAGTCAATAATCCACAGATTAATTTATGGAAACGTGAGTAATAATTCGGCCTTGCTATGTGTTGCTTATACTGTTTTTTGTTCTTATTTCTGCAGTTTTATTCGCATACACTGAGACTTCTGCTTAAGACAAATTTCTACTGCCGAGAAAGGGACAAAGTTTTCTCATTCTGATTTTAGACATAGCTTGTTAATTGAATTCTCTCATTTAGTCATCTTATTTGAAGCTGAGCTAAACATTGAGTGTGTTTTAGGAGCTTCTAGAAAGAGGCAAAATTGACACTGTAAAGGAAAAGGGTGTACTTTATGTATAACACATACAAAAACAAAATAATAAGGGATCCATAGCAAAGAAGAAGAGTGACAGATTTATTAAGATGACATTGTTTCCATAATTGAATTGAAGATTATAGCTGAAATTAATTGTTTTAAATTTTTATTGCTCATATATGAAGTGAGAGTAGCTTTTTCTAAATTCTGAAATTGAACAAACATAAGTGAGCATAGCAATAAGTCAGAAGCAGCAGTAAATTGACTTATACAGACTGTAGTATCAACGATAGTGTTGCTGAATTCCTAATGATACCCATCACTAACTGCCTTACAAGTACTATTCACTATTTGTGAATTAAGCCTATAAATGCTTTGTTTTCATTTAAAAATCCATGACTCTTCACAAATCTGTAAATTGTTCACCCTGACGAAGCTTTACTATACAAGCGTAACGTCAACGTGTGCCTGAAGGCGAGGCGAGGCGACCCTGGGCAGCTCCCTGGAGGTGGAGGCTGCAAAACCCTCTCTGCAATACCTAATAAAAAAAATCTGTCATAATTTGACTTTGCAACCAAAGGATGAAGCAGCCTGTCTGCTAGCATGGTAGCTACAGGCCAGAGATTCAGAAATCCAGACTACACTTTCATAATATCTCTATTTCATTCACAAAAAGTCTGTGTATATTTAGACTAAGCTAGTGCTCATATATGATTTAATATGCATGTACACTATGAGCACTTAAATACACACAAAAAAAAAGTGAAGTGAGTAAAGCGGAGGCATGCGTATCTCTTTGTGTGTAAAGGGTAGTAGTAGAGTGCCCGTACTGTACTTCTACACAACACAATGCAGAGGCACAGTAGGTTCAACTGGGTTCACAGCCGATGGCTTCCTCCCCATTTGCCAGGCCTGTCCCGGCCTCCTTACCCTGGGATCTGCAGTCCCAACACATCCATTATTAAAGACCAGCTTCACAAAGAGCCAGAGCGTTTCTCAAAGTAAACAACCACACCTTAAGTCCCTGAGCTGCACGCCGTGGTTTAAGAGTGCTGACTACAACCGAACTGAAAACATTGCAAGCTGGCAAAGTAGACTCATAATCCATTTATGGATGCAAACATTGACTAGTTCAATAAACACAAGTGCTGCTCTAGTCAACGTCTTGTTTATTGAATTAGTGACTTTAAACTTTTACTGACTGTCTGCTGCACACTTTCTTTTAAGAAAAAGAACTGAATAAATCAGCAGTAAGACTCAGCAAATGCAGGTGTGTGGTCGAAACACCAACAGAGGACAGAATTGTCACTTCAGTTGAGTTCAAAGGCTAAGCAAACTTTTACTGACAGCCAACTGGCAGGTAACTATGTGACTGTGAAGTGGGCAGAATCTGAGAATTGAATGCAACTACCAATGAGAGTGAAGAATACTGTTGATTGACAAATGACCAGCTAATAAATAAGTTAGAGGGTTACGAAGGAAACCCGAGCCCGAAAAGTCTGCAAGCTGTGAGCTTTAAAGCGAATGTATGTATGTATGTACAAAATATATATATATAAACATACAATTTAATGCTATGTTAAAATTGTTAAATCCTTACAGAGTACCAACATTGGATGTTTTTTGGCAGCTGCATAATTTTCCCTGATTTTTCCATTACATCAAAATAAAAAAGGAAAAGCAATACTGTACATTTTCCCATCAAATGTCAGTATGAGTGACTTCTCTATATCTTAAATGAACAGTTATTATGTAAACGTAACTGTGTCTTGGCCTAAAAAAATTA
>VURO01018815.1:33746-49831 GCA_015108175.1 Pelvicachromis taeniatus | reverse complement strand
GAACGGTGCTTAAAAAAAAAAAAAAAAAAAAAAAAGCCTCCGCGCTGTCGTCGGTCCTTCCGCGTCGCATTACTCGGCCAGCTGTTTCCAATCAGCCATCATCTACGACCAACGGCATTTAAGCTGGATGCAGCGAACGTCGAAGTGGGATTATTACACTGAACTGGAACCGTCGGCTAGTGAACCTGCTAACTGTGATTTTCTGGTATTTTACTTCCTCTCCTGGAGAGTCGGGCGGAGAAAAGTCTCGAGGAGCACCACTTGTGCACTGGGCTACCACAGACAAGGAGACACTCTGGAGCAAAGGAGGAGCACAATTGGGAACTGCATTATTTGTGAACTGTTGGAATACGTTTTGGAGCGCTGTAAGTAAACGCACCACCTCACCTCAGTCTAAAAACTGCACCTGGGTCCTCTTTCCCTCTCACTTCCGCGACAATACTGAGAAGGGAATAAAGGCCTGTCTCCAATAACCGCCGGCCTCTTTTAAACGCCGGGCCGGCTGGATAATTTTTTGAATAAGCGCCCGGGTTACAATTGGAAGATATATACGGTATAAACAGACCAACGCTGATCTGATTCTCCAACGTCTGCTGAAACGTAAGCCATCTCAGTACTCGCATATCTAACAAACAGACGCTGACGTTATTAAAGAGTGAAACATTACCTGAAAGAAGTTGAGCTCACTGTCATTAAGGATGCCGTCATTGTCCAGGTCAGAGATTTTAAATATTCTGGTTAAAGCCTTAATGCATGAAGACTTTAGCTGTAATACAGAAGAAATACAATTTTTTAGAAGACAAAGAGCACTTCTGTAATGTACCAAGATTTAAATCTCCTTTTCTTATTTCCTTAGCTTTACTCTGTATCTCTCTCTCTAACATTAAAACAGATCACAATTTATCTTACAGGGTAACTGATATCTAAACAATAAAGCAATGAAAAGCTGGTTTCCACTCATTCATCTAACACACTAATAAAGTCTGCAGCCACGACTGGATAAATATAAGATAACAGTGGAAACGCCGATTTTCAAAATAACTTCATGGAAAGTGATCAGAATCTATTTATCCAATTGTTATACACTTCTGGAGAAAATATTCTGACAAAGTGAGAATAAAATAGATAAAGAAAAGATTTAGGTGATTCTTCCACAGTTGCAGATTTTAATCACGAGTGTAATCAAAGGTTAACGCCATCTCGGTTTTGTTAATGGGTGCATACAATAATGCCTTGCTCAAACAGACCTACAGACTGGTCGGCATATCCCTAACAACCTCCGGTCAGTAGTGAAAAATCTTTTCCAATCTGCTCATGAGTTGTTGCTGCTTGTCGCCAACTGAAATCTGTCACAAAGAGGATGCACTTAAAATTTCCTTGCGATTGGTTGCCAGCAGAATGACACAGTTGCCCATCGTTTCCAGAGAAGATGCAGTTTTATCTGCAAACACGCACTCAGTACTGGCTGAGCAGTAGTTAAACTTGTTAATTAAGACTAGTTGAACGCTGAGCTGCGCCTTACTGCTGCAGCTGACACATCTCAAAAGGTACAGCTTTTACTTGGAAGGTGAGCAGTCTCTTTTCACAGTTTCACTACCACTTGGACGGTTTTCAGACAAGTTGACATCTGCGATGTAAACTACTGGCAACGGTGGCAAAGCAATCACAAGGAGGTTTTGGTGCAACACTGTATTCCCCTTTGCAACCAATTTCACGCAAGCAACTGCCATAAGCCAGTCACACGTTTCCCTAGAGAGGTTAGCGTCAGTCTCTAAGCCTGTGTGAATGGGACTTTTTCACAACAACTGCCAGCAACCATTTGCAACCAGTGGAGGAAAACACATCTTTTCCTCAGTAACCAGTGGTTGGCCAGATGGTCGCTGACCTGTCTTTAGGCCTAAAGCAGGCAAACCTGTATGAACTCCACCAGGCTTCTGAAAGCTGCAAACCAACATTTCTATTAAAGCTACCTGTGTTCAACAAGTCAGAACTCACCTCCTTCTCCTCTGGGCAGTACAGGGGTCCTGTCGGGTGGAGAACGGCCTTTTGGGCGTAGTAGAACAGCTCAGAGATATTCTTCAGGTTTTTTGCAGAGCACTGAAAGAAAAAACAGGTTGCCTTATTTTAAACTTTTATTTACCAGGAAGTTAAACTCTTGAGATTGATTGAATCTCTTCTCCAAGAGTATGATGGGTATGATGAAGGTATGGCTGACAGAACACGGTTTTCATTAGCCGGCGGTTTGAACCCAGAGCCCTAACCGTGAGGCAGCAGTGCTAACCACTGATCCACCGTGCAGCTCAGGTTATCATGTTGTTATTAATAGTTCCCAATAAACAGAGAAAAATAAATAGAAAAAGAGTTGAATGCATGAAGTAGGTAATACTAAACTCAGGCACAATGCAGTTCTGACTTAAGGAGGGAAATACTGAACATTATACTGGATACTCCAGTCCATATATTTAAAAAAAAAAAAAAAGCCTCAAAATGCAGCTTACTGTCCAAATAATTCTGATCATTTCCCCTTAAAAAGATCTCATTTTGGGGGTCGAGTAAATGCAGACTTTTATCTTAAGCACGATTTTCGAAAAAGCTTCATAAAGGCTGTGCTTTTAAACAGTATTGCTGCTTTTATTTCTGACACAGTTATAGCTGAAATCTAAGTACCTCACGAGATCACATATTTCTCATAGCAGAGTGACTGACCCTGGTCTGTTCCCACTGAGTATGTGCTGTCCCTCACGTCCTCCACGCGTCCCTCTTTTAACCTCGCAACTAAGCCAGCTCAGAGGCAGGACTGAGCCATTATAGGCGGCAGAGGGAAAGTTGAATTAACGCAGAGGGAGGCAGATTCCCATTCCCTGTCTCCATGACATCTGAACCTCTCGGCACATTGACAGTCAGTCAGTCAGCAGGCCGTGGCCTCGGAGCACGGGGTTTGGTAATATAAGTCTATTCTGGTCTGCACTCTAAGAGCAGCTGGGGTCCAATCTGTCCTCCACACAGGTAGTCTCACTGTGACACACTCTGCCAGTATTGGATTTTCAATCAGCCTTTTACACTTTATTTGCAGTTTCACTGCTCTCAACAGTTTCATCAGACTTTGACATTTAACTGAATGGGACCTCCAAACAGCCCCAATCATAGTTATGAGTGTGACTGTTTGCATCACTAATTGCTTTACCTCCACACATGTCTCAATATCCTGGTATTGATTCATGATTGGCAGGATGGTCTCCATGCTGCTGTGCTCCACCAGGTCTGACTTGTTCCCCACAAGAATCAATGGCACCCTGCAGTGAAGCCATTTATTACAGAGCAGCAACAATCAGCCAATCAACAGAAAATCAGACTAAAGCTAATTAGATCATGCATTTAGTGTTTTAGTCATTGTTTCAACATCAACAAAAAAAGTTGGTTGCAGATAATTAAAGTGAAGAATCTTTTAGCCTCATTTAAAAAAAAAAAATCACTATAAAAGTGTTTTTTCTGGTTGGAAGAGGGAAAAAAACAAAATACAATGTCTGACATTGTATAGACCAAACACTTAATAAGTGAGAAAATGGTCTGTAGACAAGCTGACGATAACAATAACTGTTAGCTGACGTACACACCTGCTGTCTTTGTCGGTTCTGTCATTTATGAGAGGAATCCAGTGGCTCGTCACCTACAGAAGGACAGCACAATGACAAACATGCAGCACCAACACAAAGGTTTTCATTTAAATAAATGCCTGGCCGAACCGAATAACAGTAGTAACAAAGTCTGATAAAAGTACTCAAATATATTTGCAGTGTAATGAAGTCTGTGTCTATGGCAACCATCCCAGTAAAACTTACTGCAAATGCAAATCAAACATTTCTGCCGCAGTGCCACATTAAGAGCTTTTAACTGGTGAAATATGATTCAACTTGATTGGCATGCCTGTGGCCACAGTGCCCGTGGTATTTAATGCTATTGGGGTTGGTGTTGGCTCGGGAGGTAGTGCTGTATATCTCAAATAAAACAGCTTATTTTTGTGTGTGTGTGTGAATGGATGAATGTGAGCTTCAGTGTAAGTAACTTCTTCTTTTGGCTTTCCGCTTTTAGGGGGACGCCACAGCGGATCATCCGCCTTCATCTCACCCTGTCACACCAACCCTCTGTCCTCCTTCACTACATCCATTAATCTGCTCTAAGGTCTTCCTCCAAATAACATCCAAGATGGTTTATGGACAGTAAAATAATAACAGCAACTAGCTTTTGCCAACTTCTTAGCAAGAAACCAGCTTATGTCACTTTCATTCGTGATGAAAAGGCAAGTCGAGCAAAACAAGAGTAGTATGAAACATAAGTGCACTGACACCGGGCTCACCTTCTCAATCGACTTCTTGTTGTTGACCGAGTAAACTATGCAGATAACATTAGCCTAAGAGGAGGAAAAAGCAACATTACCTTATAAAGCACACATCAACAATATGGAGCACAAACAGGGCAAAGTAAGAATGAAATAAAGCCCACCTTGGATATTTCCTGATACAGCTGTTCATCTGACTGCTCTGCTTCTGAAGGTGTGCAAAAAGAAAATTAGTACAGAATTATGTTACATAACACCTCTTGTGCTCACTTTGTTTTTAAATAAAAATGGAGACACTTCTCGTGACCTACATCTTCAAACCCAGTGGAACAGATAAGAGCTGCAGCCAAGCACATAATGATCTCCGCTAAACACTCAATACTTCCTTGTACCGGAAGGATTTGAATGGGCTTTGATTAGCTACACTGTTATTCTTTCAGTCTCAAAGACTGTGTGTAGAGGGGGGAGATACCTGAGTAGTCCACAATGTGTGTGGGCACCCTCTCCGGGGTGACATCAGCTGGGATGGTGATCTCTTCAGCTCGGAGTGGAACCTGCAAAACAGGACAATGATGTCAAACAATAAAAGGCGAGCCAGCAGTAAACACACAAAAAGGAGGATTTTAACCACAACCACAGTGCCTCATCGCACATACCTCATCTGGAAACTCCTCACTGACTAAAGACATAATCAGGGACGTCTTCCCCACCTTAGCTGCAGAGCACAAGAAAAAAAAAGAAAGAAAGAAAAAAAGAACAGGGTCATTAACATGCAAACGCTCTCTGCCATTTTCATGACAGATCTGGGTGATGTGTGAAATGACGGGGAACAGATAAGAACAGCTGAAGAGCTGCAGCCAAGTGCCACCGATCGCAGCTGAGCGTTCACTAAAGGCCACCATCCAGTGAATCCAGAACATCGAGAGGGAAACGTGGTCTGCAAATAGGCCTGCACTGGAAACACGGGTCAAAGAGTTGCACTGTTATGTGAATAAAATGTCCAGTAATGACTAAACCCATGATTATCAAGAGCTTTCCTTTCTTTAAACTTTCTGACTTTCTAATAACAAACCACCACCATCAAATCAACAGAGTTTTAATGTTACGCTTAAATCCAACACAGGTTCAAAGTAGCACCTTCTTCTTCATCAAACTAAAGCATGCATTCATGGCATCATCATAATGGTCCTTTACGACTGTACACCATTAACTGAGGGTAAAAGACGTTCACTACAGACAGCAGAGAGGGGGGGAAAGTTGTCCAGAGTCTGCTACGCCTCTCGCCCTATGATCGCTGGGATAGGCTTCACATTTACAAAAAATAGAAAAGATATGTATAAGAATCAAGGTAAACAGTCCACAATGACACAATCTGTATCACTCACAACACGTGGCTATTGCCATTTTGCTAATACAGGTACTATTTATCAAGAATCTCAAGCTCTAGGTCTAATAATAATATACTTTATTAATACCATAGGAAATTGCTTAGTCCTCTGCATTTAACCCATTCACTCAGCGAAGCAGTGGGAAGCTACCAATCCAGCGGCAGCTACCAATCCAGCGCCCAGGGAGCAGTGTGTACCATGGGTACCTCAGGGTAGCTGATGATCATGGGGCGAGCACTCTACCTACTGAGCTATCCCTGCCCCTAAGGTCTAAGAACTGGGAGTGAAATAGTCAGTTGACTGAACGATCAGTCGAATCACACAAACCAGCAAACTGACTTTTGGATCGTGAGTTGGACAAAGCTACCACTTCCCTGACATCACTGCTGATTCCCGTGAGAGGATTTCTTTTTAATGTTTGTTCATTTTTAAGAAGGTAACAGTCAATTGCAATTACTTGTAACTGCAGCCCTGCGTTTTGCTGCCACTTGCATCTCGGTGTGTTCACAGGTTAACCCCACAAACTGAACTTCATAACACACATACTGGCATGTAGCTTTCTGGCTGCATCTCCTTGAGCACCTCTGAAGTCGCAACGTGTGCCATCCCGAAGAGCCACAACTTAAATAGAAATAGTACTGTCAACATGTGTGCTCAAAAGAGAACAAACAGACATGGTGAAACATGCAGGGTGGAATATGCTGGCTTTACGGGTGAGTTCTGCCCTCATTTTAAAGTCCTTGAAAAGGTCAGGATTTGTACACATGCGGCTGTTTACCCATAATATCCTCTGCCATGTAAAACTGGCACAATGGATCAACAAACAGCTCTTCAAAATAAAAGTTCAAATAATTTATTTAAGCACTGTGATAGATGAGCAGTGAGTGTGGCGAGCTGTCAAATGTATGCTGCGATAGGCTCCAGCCCAAAGGTGAACCTGAATTGTTTAAGCAGAAGAAAAAGGGACATATGGATGTATTTAATATCTTCTGCTTCAAGCTTCCCCGTTCTAAAGCTGTGGGTACAAAAAGCGAGTAAAGTGAGGAGATCACTTTGGGCTTCAGGTAGTTTACATGAACTGTTTTACAAGACAAAGAAATAATATTTGACAAACAGTGAACATTAACATTTTCATTTGCTGTGCTTGCTGTTTTGTTGCTAAATGTATTAACCTATATATTTTATTTTGTTTCAACTTATTAAATAAGATATTTTAATTCATTGTACAACAGAGATTTTTATTTTTTTTAAATAAGAGATTTTTTTCTTTTATGCAGTTTGTATCTGTTTGTATTTATACTTGCCTTTTTAAACAAGCTAAATATTTATTCTGTTTAGTCAAATTATTTTATTATACGCTGTGTTTCATTTCAACAAGAACTTCCCAACTTTTGAAATGAATAAAGTATATCTTACCTTATCATTTTTTGTGTTATCTTAAGCCAATGAAACTTTTTAGACCACAGAATGACCTTAACTTCAGGGTTTTCCCAGAAGTCTTTTAACCATTTCATGCATGAATTATGACAACCTCAATCAGGATTTTTTTCTGAAGTATTTTTATTCATCTTCAGGCATGAAAAGTAAAATACTTCAGAAAAAAATCCTGATTGAGGTTGTCATAATTCATGCATGACAGGGTTAAATAACAATAATTACAATTAAACACCATCTATAGTAACATTAGACACCAGTGGGTGACAGGGTATGGAGTGACTTAATTACTTCTCTGCTTTGCTTACCAAGGCTGTCTTCCAATTAAGAGCACTTTAGTTAATAAACTCAGTTTACATCCTCCTTAATCCTTATCGCTTGACTCTGATAAGTCAAATTACCGTGATGTAATTAACCAATTAAAGCGCCTAGTTTTGTTTTTTATACAAATACTTACATCACATGTAGTATTAATATTCTGTTTAAGGACTCTTTATAATATACAGAGGTTTGCCTTCAGATCACTATCATGTTAACCAAATACTACAATAATATGTTAAATACACCAGCCTCACTGACTTGTAATTGTTCTGTTTGTGCGTGCATGGTTTCATACTCTCCCTGAATCCCATTACACATATTTTGAGTATGACTCACAAGCCACAAAAATGTTATAAAACATTTCCTACAGATATCAAAGTTTACATAGTTATCGTGACTTCTTTATGGTGATCCCCACACCCCAAACTGGACTGTGAGGCTCACATTTTCCCTTCAAATAAGAAGCAGCGAGCTGAGAAGTGCATGTAAGCCCTGATGAGGCAGCTGTCATGCACCATGTGATAATGATTTGGCTATGAGCGCTCGACATAAACCAAAGCCTGCTGTTTATTCTAATAACAGGGCCAGTCGAAGTGTGTGATTATCAAACTCTGTGGAAT
Organism: Pelvicachromis taeniatus; assembly: GCA_015108175.1. Taxonomy (NCBI): domain Eukaryota; kingdom Metazoa; phylum Chordata; class Actinopteri; order Cichliformes; family Cichlidae; genus Pelvicachromis; species Pelvicachromis taeniatus. The sequence goes on along the minus strand of VURO01018815.1, from coordinate 41,732 downwards.
AAAGCAGCTCTCCCGCTGACTCTCACAGCTCATCACACGATATGTAACTGATAGAAAGTAGCTGTAGCTACTAGCATTTTAGCTAGTAGGGATTAAATAAGTTGCTACTTACGCTCCCCTACAAGAAGTATCCTCACGTCCTTCCTCATGTTGGCACTTGCTTTCCTGCACAAAGAGGTCTGTCTTTATTGTTTCATGTAGACCTCTGGATGCCGTGCTCCTCCTCCGGCAGTTAACTACCGTTGGGCCCAGCCGCTGTCAAACACTCCGCGCCTTTGTAGGACAAAACGGACGGACACTTTTCGGCTCCTACTCGCACTTTTCCGCACGCTTTTGCTGAATTTACTGTTTATCCGCCGGACAGAAAGACAATGTTAAATGCCGTTTGTGTCACATATCCCTGTAAGCGCACGTTAATCGCTCTACTGAAGGCGCTGGCAGATAATTTCGCAGGGGATGGTTCACGGACATGCCCGACCTACAAGACCGGGTATCTACGGCAAGCTACACAGGACAAAACTCGCACCAGAATTTTTTTTAAAAAGGAAACGAAAACAAGCTATGCTGCTCCCTGGATTTAAAACGTGGAAGTGCAATGATTCGGCGTCTCCTCAGTGACCAAATAAAATAACTCAAATTAAAACTTTGCTAATAACAGCAGCAAACAGTATATTTGGTTTATTTGTATTCAACTTTGTACAAGACAAACATGGTTGATAATTTGACTACTTTAAATTATACAGTAATTATACATCTACAGTATATTTCTTAGCATTAGTGGACAGCATTGAACCCTAAACAACTCTGCTAGTCACTTTCCCAAAAACAGGTCATATGGATAAAGCTGGATAAAGTGTTTTCATGCCAAGGCATCGTAGTTTCTGTCAGGCAGTCTGTTATATCAGTGCTGAGGTTTTCCATCCATTCATGTTCTTCCATATTCAGAGTTGTAGTTGGGCTGGAGCCTATTCCAGCTGTCTTGGACAGGTCACTAGTCTATCACAGGACTGAGAGACGCACACACACACAGGTCAATTTGTTGATACCAGTTAATCTAACATGCATGGCTTTGGACTGTGGGAGTAAGCCAGAGAACCTGAAGAGAATCCATACAGACACGCGCCTTTAGCAGGTTAAATTCATTGATTCGGCTTGATTTCTAATTTTATTTTCTGTATGTTTGCTGTGTTTATGGAAGCGTCAAGTCAAATAATGTTTTATAAACGTTATTTGACTTGATTTTTTATTTTAAAAGTAAAAATAGACAGGGGACCGAGCTCAAGATGTTCAAATTTTCGCCGCTTTGGCGACCCCTATAGACAGCATGAGAAAAGTTTCACTTTCCCCCCCCAAAAAAAATAATTGAGGAACAAAAAAGCGCAAACACCAACATGGCATTGATTTAAAAAGCTATGATATTGAGACATAATCTTGATTGATCAGCACCGTTTCTAATAAGTGTTTGCAATTTGTCTGTACATGGGAGAAAAAAAACCCTGCAAAACAGACACCATTCAAAAACAAAGACATTTATTTTGTGTTCACAGTCTCATGGAACATCTTCACCCTCAAATATAAATGTATCCACTCATTAAATATCCAAAATAAATTTATTAATATTGAAAATTTTGAAATACATTCACATACAGCATGGGGGTACCCAGTGATATATCAGTACTGATCAGGTGTTTATCATCAGAATGCATTTTATATATTATGATAAACACATGTGAGGCCTTATTTTGAGCTTTAGAAACTGTGTCAGTTGAAGTGAGCGTACTGTAGCCTTTTAATGCTCTGCGCAGCATTAATCAGTCAGTACTGCCAGTCAGTGCAGCCGACAGCAGGTCTCTGTTCGCTCGCTCTCCGTTTTGTCTCCATTGATCATCGCTTGTACTTCATGACGGCTTCGGCTGGAATGAGAAAGAACATCATTAGAGATCAGCTACTACAGCTTTCTATGAATGATTACATATGTATGTTAAAGCTGTAGCAGGAAGGCCAGATTTCTTGAGGCACTTTGCTTTTGCGCTGTAACGAGCTACATTTAGAGGATAAACATGCAAACTAAGGGCTTAAAATATTACCATAACATGTGTCAACACCATATCTGAACGTGCTAAACAAGAGCCAAATATATAAAACTGTGATAACACAAGATCCTTTTTTTCTCTCCTCAGACAGACAGATACAGCTACAGAGAGACGGCACTTGTTTTGCTGCTGCTGCACACTACATCTGAAGTACATGTCAAGGTTCCTTCATTGAAACCAAATACAACCCCAGTTAAAAGGTAGATGGAAGTGTGCTGTGTGAAATATAAATAAAAACAGTATTAAATGATTTGGAAAAATCAACAAAAACTCATATTTTATTCACAGTAGAACAAAGAAGACATTAAATCTTTAAACTGAGTAGTATGCGGTTTAGCATAGTGTCTGGATGGGACCACATGTTGCTCCAAAACAGGGGGGGGGGGACTTCAGGCCTCAAGGGCCGGTGTCCAGAAGGTTTTAGATGTGTGCTTGATCCAACACAGCTGATTTAAATGGCTACGTTACCTCCTCAACATGTTCTGAGGTTATCCAGAAGCCTGGTAATGAACTAATCATTTGATTCAGGTGTTTGACCCAGGGTGATATCTAAAACCTGCAGGACACCAACCTTTAGGCCTGGAGTTCTCCACCCCTGCTCTCCACCTGTATGTACTTTCAGCATTGGTGCTGCCTTTCCAGATGCGCAAGCTACCAATTCCATGGACACTGATGTACCTCCATACCATGAGAGATGCAAGCTTTTGAACGGAGACTCTTCACCTTTAGAGTAAACTTTGCACCTTTGTAATGGAAGTGGTTGCAGCAGTGAAGCTGGAATTTTACTTTGAAAGTAAAAGTTCTCTGTTTCCAGTTTGGGTTGCACTTTTTTTAAGTTTCACTACTACTCGGTCACTACTTAGCAACACTTATCAAACAAGATGTCATCCATGCAACCAAAACAATCATTAAGAGGGTTTTAGTCCAGAACCTTCATTGTGACTATGTCACCTAGCAACCACTCGTCAATCATTGTTCCCTAGTGACTATTGGTTGGCCAGTCGGTCTCTAGGTCTGTGTGGCTGAGGCCTTAAAAAAACACTGAGGTCCAAAGAACATGGTAGTATTTCGAAATAAAAAAAAACAAAATTGCATTTTTGCATGCAGCAGTGACCAAACCATAAATCATGGCTGGACCTGAAGATAATGGTCATGCAATATAGGTTTTCAGATTCGTCCTCTGCATACAGATTCTTTTAATAACATTTTGTTCTGGGTTGTGCTTGCGAAGGATTAAATACTGGCTATGTTCAGTATTTAGTGAATGGAGTTCAAGTTTTCCTTTGAACGCAAAGAAAAATAATATGGAAAATTGTACATCAGCATATTTAAAGCACACTGATGTCTTGCTTACTGGTATAATCCTGGGGTGACATGGGTCTGGCCAAAACCTTTCTGAGCGCTTCCAGCCACCCCCTCTGCTCCCTCTCCTGCTCGCACATGAAGACGAATTGTCGCTCGGGCGTTTCCACCATCAATCCGCACTTCCACTTGTTTCCCCGGGCGTTCAGCGGGATGCACTCCTTAACTGAGTAACCTTTGCTCTCTGTGCCAATAAAAATGCCCCCTAGCTCCTCTGCATCCTACAACAAGAAAAAGCACGTGACTCACATACTTCATAGATGTACAGTGTGGGCTAAGAGTGAGATTGAAAAAAGAGGTAGTGTCCTCACCAGATGGCCTTTGAAGTAGAGCAACTTCCTGTTTTGAGAGTCTAAAATGAACCACCTCCTTTTGAATGACTCCGTGTGCTGCGTACACAATAAAAGAAAGCGCTTGATTTAAAAATAAAAAAAAAACATGTCAGACAGACTTGACAGACTTCATTTCCTCAAACCCTCCTATCACAGAAAGGGATTCTTAAAAAAGAAAAAAGATTCAAGCTGCACGCACATGTGTGAGTCAGTGTCTAAAAGAGGAACAGAAACACATTCAGATGTACTGATCAGACATAATATAGTCACACACAACTTTGCTGGTGAGTGTGAGCAGCAATCAAAGTAGAAGAGAAATAACATAGGGATGCAAATGAAGCTCGAGTGACTTCAGTAAACTTACCATAGGCCCCGTCTTTTCCATGTAACCCTCTTTGAGGTAGTTTCTTGTTATCATTGGTAATAGCTGATGAAGACACAAGACAGTAAGCATGTCAAATACTAAATCATACAAGCTAAAAAGTGCTAAAAGACAGCTTAAAATGAAAGGCCAGGCAGATCTTCGTGTTATTTGAAGAGGTTTCACACTTACTTCTTCATCGCTTCCTGTCGGGTAGGCCGTCTTCAGGTACGCATAGCGAGCGGCTCGAATCGCGTTGTACCACGTGACTATTTCCTAAAGTAAAGCAAAAACAAAAACTGAGCTTTTATTAGAAGCACAAAACAAGTATATGAGACCTGTCAGGTGTTAATGTTGATGCTATAGACGATCATGTAGACTGACTTCAGAACGCTCATGATAAACGTAGAGGTTCCTGGTGTGATCTCCGTCTTGGTAGGTGACCTGCAGTCCATTAGGATGACCAATCTTCTCTGGCTGAAACGTGGCGTTCAGGTCCTTGATGGATATTACAGCTTTGGGGCCTTTGGACTCCTGTAACAAATACACACAAGTGCAGTTCAGATTTGGAGGTTTCGTGTTGCTGTTTTTACACTTGTTTGAGCCAAGCTGGCTGTAAGTGGTGGTTACCACAGGTCCAAGTCAAAGATCCCTGGTTGAAGCCCGCAAGGCGACACATCAGGAAGGGCATCCAGTTTATACAGTTGTTGTTGCAGGAAAACCTTGTTCATTGTCACTTAACTTGAAACTGCCCGGCCAGTTGGAGCGCAGACATCGATGATGCCCACAGGATGAATCCAAATTACTTTGGTGATCTTCCCAATTTTCCTCTAGTTCTTTTTTTTTAACTTTCCTTTCCTTTATGGGACTAATAGTGAAATGAAGTACGCTAAAACTCTTCTGAAAAGCCTTAATCGGACATGCGCCTTTCTATAAATGTAACTGCGTGTCGCCATTATCACAGCTGCTCAGGTTTAAATCTGTGGCGTTGACCAGTTGCATAAGCTAATGTCATAGACTCTACATGGATTCAGTGCAGATGCAAATAATATAGTTATGGCCCTGTAATGTGTAATGGACACCTTATGTGTGAACAAGTTATTCTTATTGCTTCTGTTATCTTGTTGTGAACCAGTTATTACCCTGATTTTCTTCAATAAAAATCATCCAAGTTGATGAATTTCAAATGGAAACATCCACCATACGTCGAAGTGAGCTCAGTAAAATAAATCCTAAAATAAGATTATTGCTTCCACAGTGTCTTTTATCCCATTTCCCTCCTTTCACCCCAGCTGGTCATGGCAGATGGCTGTTGATGGTAAAAATCTCATAATTTGATAAACATCTGTAGACGAGTACCAAAGATCTCCTTGTTTGACCATTAGCTGTAAAACTAAAACCAAATCACCTGAGTTTCCTCCAGTATACGGTGGCTGTGTGCCCCTGTAGTTGCTGGAGGTATATGTGAAGCTATAGATAACTGATTGATTGATTCTAAGGTGGCTTTTCTGCTTACAGTAGATCTTTGAAGAAACATTTAAAGCTGTGTGCAAAAGATACACAAAGATACAAGAAGAAATATCTTCCATTGTGGGATGTAATGCAATACTATTAAAGATAAGCCATGATTACGCCATAATAACTACACAACATGGGGTATTTACGGGACATCGCTTTTGGTGATTTATGTTCTAACGGGTGGTGTAACTGTGTCAAAGCTGAAGGACTCACATCTTCTTTGTTGTAGTAGCTCAGGGTGAATTCTCTCGCCGACAGCACGAACTTTCTCTTCAGAAACTGGTTGTTCTCCTTGCCTTTCTTCCACAGTATTCCGTCATAGAACCCTGGTATGAATCCAAGAGAGTCACAATGACATTTTAAAAAAAAACAACTTAAAATGAAAATCTTCTGGTTGCTCAAACAGACAGTGGCTAGATTTCACTTCCTGGATGGTTCAATGTGCAAAGAACGGGTTTTTCTGGCACAGTTCTACATGCAAAGAACAGGTTTTCCTTTACCCCAACACTGACAAGAATGTATCCTCCAAAGATTAAACAAATCAATATTTTTAAAAAGTCACCTGTGGTGTATGGCAGCGGTGGATACTTGGTCTCTCCTGTGAACTCCTTCCTCTCATATTTAGCACGGATCCACTGCTCCCTGAGGATACTGTGGATCAAAGTAAAAATATGAAAGCATTCACCGTTCAACAGCAGCGTGTTATTATAAAATCCTGAATCATGGGAGCTTGATTTAGCAGCGGAAAGTCATCTATATTTCACTTCTACAGCCAGAAGCTCTCACTTCTCTCTACTTTGTGACTCTGCCTTGTCAGCATTCTGGTATTACTCATAAACTATTCTGCCATGGCGACAGAGGTGGGTAAATATCATCATCCTGGAAAAGACCTACTTGCAGTCTTCCCGCTGGGGTTGGTAGTAGTACGGTGGAACAGCTTTCTCATATTGAGCCTGGGCCCTGGCATTTCCATTGGATTTCATGAACTTCCATACCCCCAAACACACACACACATTAGGATTACACATGGGCACAGACACAGTCTGATACAGCAAAAATATAGGTGGGTGACTGATAAAACAGTGATCACCTCCACTAGCTTATCCTCCCAGAAGTCCAGCCTGATAGATTTGACATGGCTGGATAGGCTGCGGTGGATCCCGGAGCAGTTCAGACATACAAAAATTCCTAACTTGTAGGAGGCCCAGTCCGGTTCTGGGAGAGGTAAGAAGAAGAGACATGACACACATAGATACTTCTTCCTCCCACTCTATTAGCAGGTTAAAGACATATTAAATATATAATCAATCATTTCAGATTTCCACTGAAATCTGAAAGTTCTTAGTTCACAATTAGGCTTCATCTATGCCAGGTAAGGTGACTTTATGAGTTTTTAAGTATTAAGTTTTCAAGTTCAAAAACAGGAAACCCTTTTCAGCCCCTCAGTGTCAGCCCATCATCAAGCTTTAGTCGTGACGGACATGCATCAGGGTGCACGCGTCCAAGCCTCATAAATATCATTAACGAACCTGTTAAACTAAAAATAAATCAGTAAATCAGAATATCTTCAGGAAATTGAGTAGTACCCGCACCTCAAATCCGGATCAACACACAAGATCTGCCCGATAACAAACTGACGTTTATAGGTATTTGCTTACCGGGCTCGCCGCAGTCAGCGCACCGGCTGTTGTCTGGCTGCTTCACCAGTTCCAGTAAAATCTTTTTGTTCCGCTCACGGTTTGCCATTTCTCTGCACGGCCAGACTCTCCGCTCACACGATGATGGATCCCACGATTGAACTTGAGCGTGGCGGTCACATGGTTTGACAGACAACGAAAACCCACAAAGAAAAAAAAATTAAAAGAAAGAAAAGTGGAACTTGCGTCAAAAGAGTTTTGGATGTCTCAACACGAAGCGGACGCGGACCCCCTCTTCCCCCTGGAGCGCGTCCAGCTGCGAGTTTGTCACACAGGGTGCTCCCTTTGACTTTATTTTTTCTTTTTAATAAACAATGCACCTTTGTGCACAGAGGACCTCTGCTGTGCTCTGTGATAGGGGTAAAGAGGAAACTAACCACAAACCGGTCTGCCAGCACATCAGCGCGCTGAATTTACGCGGAAGTCTGGAGCTAAATTTAGCGGATTTATGACACCATTCGGCTGGTTTGGATGATAAACGTTTAATGTTGTGCAAGAAAAACCTCACTGTAGTGAAAAAAGTGTACATTTAAAGCATTAAAGACAAAAATGATTGATGATGTCATAGTAAGCTTTGGATTAAGAGCTGCCCGTCTTTATTTAGCTGTATGAACCAAAAGAAT
>VURO01018815.1:0-33726 GCA_015108175.1 Pelvicachromis taeniatus | reverse complement strand
AATTTACACAAATACAGAAACAAATTTTATTTTACATGTTAATCTCTGACAAGTGATGTAAAGTATGGAGCCCCTGAAGTCTCATGAGGATTTAATCAATTTTTTTATTCCTGTAATTGTAAGTTATTGTGCAGAAAGATGTGCTGGCTGTGGACATCTGAAGCTGCCAGACATGCATGTGCACTCCCATTCAATAACCTACAAATTCTATTTTGCACACACCCACACATGAGGGACTCCTGGGGCTTAGTAAAAAAAAAAACTACAAAAATTTCTAGTTCATAAAATCAGCACTTTGCAAAATAAAAAGCACAGATAAGGATCCTGATAGAACACTACTGTACAAAAATGACATATAATTTTTGTTTTTACAGCACCAACAGATGACACAAGTGAGGTTAGTTTTCTGTCCTTTAGCTTAGATTAAATCTTTACTAGTCAGTCGCCTCTATGTTGGTAGTAATGTGGAAGCAGTCATCGGTGCTCACACGCCTCCGGCTGCTCAGTCACCATCTCAGAGGACGCCACAGACTTATTTATTTAGATCTTTACACCGGTCCTTCTGAGAGTCAGAGAGTATTTATTGAAGGCCTGTGTGTGACTATGAAGTCCAGTCTGGTCGTCTTTGTTGCTTTAGGGGAAATCTTCAGCGAGGAGCTGTAGAGTGCTTTTTTCGAGACCCAAGTGGATCGCGTCGAGGTAGTGGAGAAACCTGGAGGAGGGGGAAAATAAACAGCTCAGCATTTCCTGTGGATTCATATAAATGATTTGCACTCATGCAACATGTTTTGCAACACATTTATTTGTAGCCTCGTATTCAAATGTGACAAAATGAAACCTCACTTCCACCACTATCATCTTCACCACATCCTGCCAACAGTTTAAACCCAAACCCGTCACCGCTGACCAACTGAAGGAGCAACAATTATTCCCTCACCTTCGCTTAACTTTGCCTTGCTCCTTAAGCTGCTCGGATCTGCAGATGCAGCGCATGATTGGTAAATAGTCCAGAGCAGCTGGTCGACTGTTGCCAAGAGTGCCAAACACTCCTTTCAGTATCAGACTCTCCATCACTTCTTTCCTCTGCTCGACCAACCTGTAAAGCAACAGGAGACATCAACGTCAGCTAAAACCATTACAGTTACTTTTACTCGTTTGTTGGGCAAAGTAGTATTTTCTCAGTGTCCAAACTCACTGTGGCTGGGAGGGCCCATCCTGTGTGAAGCTGAAACATTCCTGATGACTGGCCACAGGGAGGCTGAGGTCTGCTGCAGCCTCTTTGGCCAGCTCTCCTTCCAGCTGTCGTGTTCTCTCCCAGGCCTCCTCTGCTGATACCCGACACTTGTGGAAGCTCAGAGCCTCGACCGCCGCCTGGATCTCCAGGTTAGCTGCTGTCATTGAGCTCCCTCTGTCGGTCTCCACACTTGACTCGTCTGTCATCCCATCTTTTATGGCCACACTTACAGGCAACAGACCTCTGTGACTGTCAGTCCTGTCGAGCAACGAGTCCATGTAGGACATGCTGTCTAAGAATTCAGCTATTGATTCCAGACACTGTGAGACTGGCGGGCTTTTTAAGCGCTCCTCAGGAGTCAGCGGCTTCCTTTTAACCTGTTCTAAAGCTTTGACTTCCTCTTTGGCCCGAGGAGCGCTCTGAGGCTTGCAGAGAGAAAGAAATCTATCTTCTGAGTCTGAGTCAGAGTCAAATCCAGCCTGGTCAGGTAGATGGTGTCTCCTCTTGTTCTTCCTCATTCTGTTGGACATTTTGACTGGACTGCTGCTGTCTGAGCAATCAGCTGACTCTGTCGATAGCAGCGTGGAACATGGCTGCTCTTTCAGACTGGCAGAGGGCTGGTCTAGCGCTACAGAAGGGCACTGCTCTGTGTTGCGGGTAGAGGTAGTCAGATGTGTGAGCGGCAGAGGTAAAAGGATTGCCATATTCGAGTAGAGCAAGTCGACTCCTCGTCGTTTGCAGTCTGTCAGCAGCTCCCAACAACTCGGCTCCTCCACCACACTGCGGCTCTGCAAAAACAACACACTCAGTCATAGTGGGCATGCTTTAACTCCAGCTCAGCTCAAAGTGCTGTGCGAGTCCTGCAGGACCATAACTCCGTTTTCAACTTTCAAAGCAACATACTGTGTCTGAAAAGAGAGCTACTTCAGCAATCTCCTTCGCAAGAAAATCGTTCACGCTGAAGGTGAAAGCAACAAGTTCACCCACTGAGGTAAAATACAAACAGAAAACAACAACAACAACATGCTGTCAAATAGATCCAGGCTTGAAGGAGGCGATACAAGGAGCTGGTGATGTGCAACCCGAATGTAAACAAAGAACAAGCGTTGCTAAGTGATCTCACTTTTGGCACTCCAGATGACAGAAAGAGCAAACAGGATGGAAATTATTGATGTGGTTATGTGGTAGCTGGTTACAAGATACAACATCTGACGTAGAAACTATTTTGTGTTTTATCACGTGAAAAACTGGTGTGTATCTCGCGTGGTGTTGTGTTATAAGGAAGTGTGTTATCACAAGAGCAATTTTTCTTGAATTAAAGGCACATAATTTTCAGGCTATATCGTCCACGCCTTGATTTCACAAAACATTTTTCCCTACTGGAAACAGGGATTCCTTTGGTGTAATTTAATGTTAGACCACTGAACGATGTGCAGCCTACTATAACTTATTTCATGTTTCTGTTTGTCTCACTACTTTGGTGCAGGACGAATGGCCACAGTGAGCTCTTGATCAGCAGGGAAAACTATAAAATGCACGAAAATACAATTAAAAGCCCCAAATTTCTGTTCTGCTTCACACTTTCCAAAGATGTCCAGTGGGCCGAATTGGAGTCTCTGCCAGGCTGATTCTGGCCTTATGCTTCACACACCCTTTAGTTACAAACTAATGTGGATAGTTAATGTGCTTTTCAATACATCTAAAATTAACTTGAAATAATAAGCAGCCTGAAGGTATGGTGAGCAATCTTTGACATGTGTGTCCCTGAACTGACAGGAATTGTTGCCTGAGTACCAGAGGCACGATCCATTAATGGACATGACTGCCTGTTATGCACTCTACATGGCAAATAAACAGTTTACCTTGAGCAGCTCCAAAATGTCTCTCTCTTGTCTATTATTGAGCAGGCCCAGCTTGCTCTCAGTGCAGCCAGTGTCACAGGGAGGCAGGGTGGATTTGTCTGCTGCCTTTTCAGGTTCTGGCTTTACTTTAGTTTCTAATACAATGAGGGAGAAAACACTTTTAGAACAAGTCACAGAAAAAGAATACAGAGAAATATAAATATTTTATTATGCAAAAACAAAAGGTATTAAAAGCTCAAACTCTCCCCGATCAACTTCTTACCATTTTTGCCTGTCGGCACTAAAGGCCTTGCACTGTGGCGGCCTGCACTGCGAGTAAAGAACTGCAGCTGCAGCAAACTCTGCCTGATGTCGCAGCCGTTGAGTCTGAGCAGAGACCGGATGTCTGCGGGGTCTGTCCTCACATCCTCAGCCAGACACAGCAGCTGCAGGTAGCTGCTCACGTTCGACTGTAGCAGAAAATAAAATAAAGACAAAATAAAAACATGAACGAGCCTGAATGAGTCCGTTCAGGCTGAACAACCCTCCACTCACCAGAGACGGCGCCTTGAAACGAATCTCTTCAAAGGTTCCATCAAACATGCTGCTGAAAGCAGGATCTACAAAAACAAACAGGACTTAAACTCAACATGCAAACAGTGGCCACGCTAAAAGACAATGCCTTTAGTTTTTCTACTTGCACTAACCGCTGGTCGTGAGGACGACTGGCCTCTTGGTCGTCGTCATGAACGTCTTGATGGCAGCTAGAAATCCAGAGTCCTCGTCAAATATAACATCCACTTCTTCAAACAAGATGAGGGATGTTGCCGTCTTCTTGCTCTGTTCCTCGCTGCTCTTTTCTGTGGGGCTGCGAGCTGGTGGTGATTTCACTGGAAAAACAGCCTTGTTTGCTTTCACAACTTTCTTTGTAGCAGCTGGAAGAATAAATGAAAGATGGGAGAATACTTTTAATACGATTAAAGTACCTGATTAAAACACTTCGATTCAGGTTTTATCATCAAAGAAGATTAAAATTTACCCGTTTGCTCACCTTTTGTAGTGTTTTGTGGCTCCTTGGTGCTGGACACCCCTGTTTTAAAGAATTTAGCTAAAGAAACTGGAGTCAGGCATCCTTTTTTAGCTCCTCTGGGTGATTGGGGTTTCCTGGGGGAGGAAACTACCCTGCGAGGGGAGTTCACCTTTCCTGAAAGACATGGAAGACAATCATCTTGTAATATTCTTATGCAGATTCTGCAGAATGTAACATTTTTAAAAAAGAGAGAATGATCTTTTCACATACTTGGAGAAGATCCAGGCCTGAGAGAGCCGGCGCTGCTGCTTGTGCCATAGCTGTTGAAGTATGTGGGTTTGTGGGAACTGACCCCCTGACTATCCACCTGATGTGACTGAGTGGCTTCTTTCAGCTGGGACAGAATAAGACGACCACTTCGCTGCGATGAAGCATTCACCTCAAACACCTGAAGAGAGAATTTAGGAACTTAAGTTATCCATGTAAACATCGAGCAATCGCATCATATCAGAGAGTCACATGACACGCCTGTACCTTGAAGCCCAGCTCCTGGGCACAAGCATACACTGCAGCAGTCTTTCCCACTCCAGTGGGTCCTGTGATCAGCACTGTGTTACACAACATGTCCTCTCCATCCTGGGAGTCGTCCTCTCCACCGTCCCAGTCTGAGTCTGGGCATAAAAATAACCCCATGCAGTTATAAGACGAATGCAGCTCACAGAAGTAGTTAAGAATTTCTAAGAAAAACTTTCTCATCTCTCACCATAGCTGCCGTCCTCTTTTTTCTTGTCTTTCTGCTTTTTTCTTTCTTCTCTGTCTGCACGGAGTTTCCATTCCTTTAGCCAGCTAGCCAAAAAAGAATATATAGTGAGTGAATCTCCATACAGTGCATATTTGTGAGAGGCACAGCATTATAAAAACAAGTCATCTACTGTTGGGTTTCCTCACCTGTGCAGCCTCCTCACAGAGGCGGTGTTGCCTATGATGTCACTGGAGTGTTGCGGTAGATATTTGTCCGTCCACAGCACGTCCTCCTTCACCACATCTGTCGGAAAAAAACAAACAAAAAACAAACAATACACCAGGCTGAGTTTCACATTAATCTGGTAATCTGAGGATTCATATTTGCAATTAGTGTATTTTTTTTGGCCGGTTGGGGGCAGCAGAGAACAGGCTGTAAAACAAACTTGATCTCAAAGGCTGATTATACTGAGAAGAGCTGCAGACTGGGGTGATAATGGTCTGAGTAAAGCAGTAGTAGTAGTAGTGATTCAGAACACACCCACAGAAAAGCTACCACACCTTTTTTCCCAGCGTCCTCCCTCGAAAGCAAGTCCTCTACTATGCACACGCTGTCATCGTCAAGTGGGATGGGAGCAGGATGCAGCGTAGGCTTGGTTTTCTCTGTCACCTCTTCCTCCTCTCCTCGCCTGGATCTCTGAGATCGTCTTGTACGGCCTCCCCGCTTCGTTGGCTCTGGCTCCGCTGTGGAGACATTCTCCTCTGAATGGTTGGATCGCCGCTTCTTAGCCACCTTTGCCGTATTCTCTCCTTCATCATTCATTCTTTTCCTCTTTCCTCCTGCTGGTTCAGCTGCGTCTCTGGTTGCAGGTTCTTCGTCTGAGAAAGTAAAAATCAGTTTTTGGACAGGATAACTCAGGACAAGCACTCGTGTCCCCTTCTCTCTCTGTAGATGCTGGTAACTCAAACAGGGTGAACACTGAATACAGGACTAAGCAGACTGTCATTAACCCCTAAAATACACAGCTACTGCAGTTTAACACATATCCTTGCATTTATCTGCTTATTAGACACTGACCTAAGTGTGTAAACTGCTTCTGATGGTCAGCGCGTTTCTTCAGGAAGCGAGCGATGAACATCTGTGCAGGAAATTGAGGGTTGAAAGTGCTGCACTCCTCGACTAGAAGCTGACGAACACTTTCAGAGATCTCAGGTCTCCAGCCTGAACCCTGGAACCAAAAGACACTATTAAAGTCCACTCTTTATTTATCCCAGTACAAAAAAGACCAAAAAAAGGGTTTTAAGTTTACATTTTCATATAAAACTATCCTTTTTAAAAAATATAACATTGTTATTATACATGTGTTTTTAGATAGCAGGGATTAAAGCTGGATATTAAGTGGTGGGTGTCGAGTACCAGGTTATTAAAACAGCGTACCCTTTTACAAAAGCTCCGGCAGGCTGGTGCAGTCGTCACACAAAGCGAACCACCGACTGCTGGAAGAGGTTTGGATGTTTGGCTCCAAATTTCTTTTAGCTGACACAGTAATGAGGACTCGGGCCACGGCAGACTCCAGAGAGAGCAATCTGTCAGTACGCAAAGAAATTCAGCTTTGCCTTAAACCTCCAGCGTGATATTTGACTAATAAAAATGAAAGCTTACCGTTTGGTGGTTGCGTGATGTGTGTCACTAGCTGAAAGGAGGAGCAGGTGGAAGAGTATGCCTCCTTTGTGGCAGCAGTCTTGGCTATCTGTTTTTTAAAGGATTCGGGCAAACCGCTCTTCAGGAACTCTCTGCGCGCTCTGAACTGCTCGTCATCCTGCGAGTTCTCTGAGCCCTCAAGGCTGCTGTCATCAAAGATGGAGATCACAGCTGACACCTTGCGAGCGGTCTTGTCTTGGCTGTGTGAGCCCACTTTGGAGCCTTAAACAAATACAACACATATCTGTTAGAAGAGATTACAAAATAAATCGAAACATCACAGTTTTAGTTAAGAGGAAACTATAAAAACTACCTGAAGAGGCTTTGGCAGGTGCAGAAGCTTTGCCCAAAACATCATTCAGACTGCGTAAAGGCTTCTGGGTTTTCATCTTTTCTGGTTCTTTGAGAGGAGAGGCGGTCTGGTCATCCTCCACGCAGATGACAGAATCCTGACAATCACAAACAAGCAACAAAAACACAGAGAGCCTTTTTTTATAGTGTTGTATTTTAGGTTTTACTCCAGAAAGACTCATGAGGGGGATGGCGAGGTAATTTTTTAGGCCCAACACATTAAGACTGATAACTGTTCAGATTTGTATCAATCAAAGGCACAACAAAAATCTCTGAGCTGGGTCAGTGGTGATCTAATGGTTGAAAGCTGGAAAGTTTTGGCACATGTTGAACATAACCGCTCTCTGAAACCTCTACGAACTGATGATCCAGCCTCACTTTTATCTGTACTAGAGCAATCTATTCTGCACTATACTATATACAAAGTTTAAAATTTTAGATTTATGCTGTCAAAATATTTTCCATTGTTCCTGTCAGTGGCAATAAAGATTATCTTAAAGTAACTTGCATTTTGTGACAGTAATCTGAGACTAGTCTGCCTTAGTTCATGTTTACACAGTCAAACAACACCTCTCACTCATAACCTCATCTTAACACACGTTTCATCTTCCTCGCTTCCCACTGACTGTACCTCGTCTTCACAGTAGCTCCTTTTGATGGAAGTTCGCGATGAGCGCCTCAGAGAGCTCTTCTCCTCCACAGTTTTTTTATTCTGCTGAATCACTTTGGCTTTTTGCACCAACTTCTTGGCCTGTTCTCTCTTCTTAGACTCACTTGATGTCTGAATAGGATGAATTAGAACAAGTGCTTAATTATCCTCACACCACAATTATGATGGTTTAGTACCCCCCCCCCCAAATTCACAAAATAAAAAAATGCCATGCTTACTTTAGTGGTCAAAGATGCGTTAATGGATTCAGCCTTCGACGTGGAAACATTTTTACTGGATCTAGTAAATTTCATCCTAAAAAAACCCAAAAACATAAAAATGTGTAAAAATGGATAATGACCTTATCCAGGAGGCAGATTATTATACAAAAAGCATGCCTCACCTGATTGGACTCTCTTTATCGTTAGGCGGGCACATCAGCTCCGATTGGAAGACGCCATATTTGGACTTGCGAGTCTTTGGGGTGGACATCTTTATAGGGCTGTCCTCAGGATGAAGTAAAGCAGTAACATCAGTGTCCTTTGACTCTGTTTGAGTTTGTCTCCTGGTTTTTCTGAGAGGACTTGTTGGGGTGATTTCAGGTGCTTTCTGGACTACGGCCTCCCGTCTGGATCTTCTCAGAGTTGGCATGGAAGGAGATGTGGCAACGGGAGACTCTGGCCTTTTCTCCTCGACCTCAACAGTTGTGTTTGCCGTTTCTTCCTCAGTAGCATCAGCTGTAGCAGCAGGAGGAGACGCACTCACAGCCTCCTCTCCCTCTTTAGCCTTCTTCCCCCTCTTTTTTGCTGGCTTCTTCTTAGTGGCTTTTTTTCCTTGAGAGGGTTGAGATGTTTGCTCAACAGTTGGCAGATTTTTAGTTTCAGCTTCAGCGACTTTATCAGCAGCATCCAAACTTTTCTCTCCTGGTTGCTTCTGCTTGCTTTGGCTCTTGACGGGCTTAGATTTGGAGCCGTCTGCGGTGGGCTGCTTGAAAGCGGCCATGAACTGCTTCCTCTCGACTTCACTGCACTTAGGAGTCGATTCGCTCTCAAGCACTGCCAGCTCTAGATCCTCCTCCTGGAGAACCACATTGGATTTCCGTTTGGTAGTCGGAGAAGGAAGCTGGTGTCCAGCCTCTGCATGAAAAGGTGAGACTCCCTCTGCAGGACTACGCCCGCCTTTTTTCCGGTTGAAGATGGAAGCCAACTTTCCCACTGCCTTGCTTGCTTCTTGTTTTGGTGAGACATGCACTTGAGCCTGGATGGTGACAGTTCGGGGCGAAACCTGAAATGATGGTGGCTCCTCAGAAACCACATTTTCTTCAGATTTGGAAATATCCAGCTCATCCGAGTTTGTTTCCTTTGACTCATTTGTTATTTTACGGTCATCTTCTTTAACTTCTTCATCTTCTCTGCCCTCTTCAGCCTCATCCTGACTCTGACTCCGTACAAAATCCTCAAAAGAGATTCTTACTGTGCTGCTGTTCAACTGAGAAGACTCATCCACATTGACCTCCATGCTCACGTCACAGAGGGAGCTCTCAGTTTCTGCTTCTTTCTCCTCTGATTCTGACTGCTTTGCTTCTTGTTGCTGCCTCTTCCTGGTATTTTGTGGTGTGGTTTTAACCTGTTTTGCTTCATACTTTGAAGGTACAATCGGAGACAACTCAATAGTTTTTAGCTCTGTTTTAAGTTCAACACATTTGGAATCATCTTCCTGATGATCAGCTTTCTCAGCCTGCTCATCAGTGATAATCTTAGTGGTATTTCTCTCTGATGTTTCTGCAGGAATGCAGCTCTCTGCACTAAGCTGGGCCAGCAGAGCTGCTGTATCGCTGCCAAGGACTCCAAAACTTTTGACTTCCAGCTCTTTGCTTTCATGTGATTCTTGTACAGTCACGCAACTCGACTCCTTGGTGGAACTGACACCTTCAGCTCCCACAAGTTTCCTTGCAGCTTTGCTGGTTTTTCGACCCCGTTTCTGAGACAGCTGCTTTACCGCCTCTGGATTGGTGTGTTTTTCTGCAGAGTGAGGCCTCCCTGCTTCTTTAGTTTGCTCTGGTGAGCTGGTTTTCTCTTTACAGGATGGAGCCCTCTTGCTAAAGTAGTCCATGATTTTGTTGGAACGTGGAGGAGAGAAGGGTTTCTCCACAGGCTTAGACACAGGAGAGAAATAGTTGGTGATTGTCTTGACAACAGGACTGCCACCATCTTTGCGAGATTTCTTGCAAGGCTGCAAAAAGAGAGACAAATTTAATATAGATAAAAATGCAAGGCAGTTAAGAAAAGTTGGTACATTTGACATGCAGCTCAAATCAGTGTCATAACACACCTGGCTGTCAAAGTCCTCAATGACAGAAGGAATAGCCACAACACCAGCCATTATCCAACGAGACCTAAAGCACAAATAAATAAATAAAACACTGTTACACACAGCTCTGCAGAAGAACAGCTCAGCAAAGACACATGAGAGATTCAGGTGAAAGTTTAGCTGCTTTCTTTTCCCCAGAGACCCAGCGGTCCTGTCATTTTCAATTTCTCCCTCAGACTGGTTCCTGCCAAGGAGCTCTCTCTCCTCCTCTGCTTTACCGTTAGAGAAAATAATAACTACATAAGCCAGAGGGGTGGGACTCACCAGACACTCCATAATACAATATTATCACAATACTTTTTGATTTTCTTTTTGCTGACCATTTTATTAACCTATATTGAGATTTTTCACCTTTGGTCATCTGCAAATGATGTCCTCAAAGTTAAACTTTGTAAATCTCCAATATTTACAATATCCAACAATAAGTCTTTATAACTTAGATGTAACTACTTGCAAACCATTAACAAGTGATTGCAGTCAGTCTAAGTCAAACCGACTGCAGAAAGGTTGCCTCCTATCAGGCGACGTGTGTAATCAAAAGTGGTCGCGAGTGGGCAATCTTTAGTCACCACAAGTTGCAATCAGTCGCTGAATGTGAAAAATCCAATATTATAACCAGGCAGCGACTGGGGTGGCAACAAAAAAGGATTCGGAAAAATTATAATGGAGAAAGAAATGGAGAACGCGAAAAATAATAATAATAATAAAAAGGTTGCATACAGGTTATTTGTAAGTTATTTGATGCATTTGCATTCAGGTATGTTCTGGGTGATCTTGCTCTGTTTTCTATGTATTCTGTTGTATGGATTACGAGTGTTTATTATGTTTTGACACTGTGATAAAATCATGTTGTATTTACATTCAGAAATCTTAATTTACAAGTGATAACAGAGAGCTCTGACTTTTCTTTAAAGCGGTGTTTAGTCAGCGCTTGTTGTCAATGTCACGACAGCCATGTAGACGTTTTGCTGAAGCACTGTCAGTATAAAAAGGCTGATAAACACCAGGCTCACATGTGTGTCATTTATAGTGTTCGCAAACAACAACTAAGCTGTAAAATGATATTTTTCTTGACATGGCGACCAGGAACTTCCAGTTTTGTGCGACACAAGAAAGAGAAACCACGTAAACAAAGAAAACACTCACCGATGAAGCCCAACCGGAACTTGCTGCAAAGGTTTGTCATTCACGTCTACGACTGAGTGAACAAACAACTAAACATAAAATCATAGTGTGAGTCTGTTTGGTGCCGGAAGAAATATGTTACTGTAAAACAACAAGCTAGCTGTCTTCGCTAGATGCTAGTCTAAAAGCTTCCCACAGATTCCAGAAGTGCTCCAAACATTTCCCAACGTGTCAGACACGGATATACAAAGGCAAAGTGCTAAAATGTCACACGGATATTTTCCGAACTACTCCGAAAATGAACCAAAGGTTCGTATTACTTCACATACTGCGGCTGTTTCAATAGCGCGCCAGTTCGCTTGTGAATCAAGAGCGCGAAATATACGCGACCTTTGGCATGGCGTGATTCCACCAATCACGGGGAAGAAAACGCATCCGTCATCAGCTGTCCTAGTCCGCCCATAACAAAGATGGCGTCGCCTTTAACGGAGCGGTAATAACGACAGCTCCCTCTACAGTGTGAGCGTTTCATGTTTCACAAAGTAAAGTTACGCTGCAGGACATTTTATCTCCTATTCATCCACGTAAAAACTATTAAAACATACATTTGTGTAAATTACACTTAGTGGGAGACAAAAGCTAAAGCTAGTTGTTAAAAAATGGTTCGAAAATATTTAAAATGCAAAATAACTCAAGAAGAAGTGGAAGAAACATTTCATCACTCATCCAAGTGACTTCCTCCCTCTCAGCTGACTGCAGGTTTCCCCAACCTTATAAACAGTACATTTGCATAATAGCAAAACTTGTCTAACAATGAGTGGTTTCATGATTGTTTATATTTAAACTGTTATGGCCATTGATCAGTGGCCATGAGTACCTTTCAGAGAGTTGTGGAATGGCTGCAATCACAGCATTGTAAGATGATGACAGAGGCCTAGATATCTTTCCCTTTTCATGTAAATGGCCTGTATTACTCTTCATTCCTCTGTTCCTCCCTCTCCAGGACATCAACATTCTTCTCATTAATGAAATGGCAGCTGGCCTGTAAGTATACAAATACTAGGGAAGTCCAGGTCTTGTGCCAAAAAGTGATCATCTGCTAATTTCCAATGTTTCTGTGCTTTTTATGTAGCACATATATATCTCTGTCTCTCTTCCACAGCATGTCTTTTGTCTTGCTCCCTGAGCTTGGTTATGCCAGAGGTTTCTTCCTGTTAAAGGGGAGTTTTTCCTTCCCACTCTCCCCAAAGCGGAGTCAAGGAGGCCATTTACGTGAAAAGCGAAAGACCATCTCTGAATCAAGGAGGGGACCTAAGGGTACATCTTTCAACATCTTACTATGCTGTGATTGCAGCCATTCCCCAACTCTCTATGAATGGTACTCATGGCCATTGATTAGTGGGCCTTGAACAGTAGTTGTTTGATCAATGATCATGAGAATTTGCATATTAATGATCAAGGAACTGACCTCCCAGCCCATTGTTCCTTCAGTGGTGCTAGTCTCAGTCATTATGCAAATGTACTGTTTATAAGGTTGGAGAAACCTACATTCAGCTGAGACTGAAGAAGTCACTTGGATGAGTGATGAAACATTTCTCCCACTGAAAACGCCACGTCCAGATGAACAGAATCGACTTTTTGGAACTTGTCCTTCTTAGTCACTTAAAGTATGTTTATAAAACTGATGTTATTTGTTTATTTATTTTACAATTTTGGATTCCCTCTTGGTCAGATCTTTCTTAAAAAGCACATTTTAAATGTCAATGACACTTTTTACCTACATAAATAAAGGATATATAAAAGTCATTGCACCAGACCATCACACTACTACCACCATGTTTGACTGTTTATAAAATGTTCATTTTATGAAATGCTTTACTAAGTTTTATATCGGATGTAATGGGACTTAAATCTTTAAAAAAAAGAAAGAAAAAAAGAAGCTTTTTTCTCGGCAGTCCACAGAATATTTTCACAAAAGTCTTCATCATCAAGATGTTTTTTTTTAGGTATATGTGAGACAAATCTTTGTGTTCTCTTTGCTCAGCAGTGGTTTTCTCCATGAACTCTCCTATCGATGCCATTGTTTATAGTCTCTTTCTTATTGTTGAATCATGAACTCTGACATTAACTGAGGTGAGTGAGGCCTGCAGTTCTTTAAATGTTGTTCTGGGTTCCTTTATGACATCTTTTATGTTCCACATCTTCTCCATTTGTGAATAACGGTTCTTACTCTGGCTCACTGGAGTACCAAAGCCTTTCCAGACTGATAGATACCAGTTAATTTATTTCTCAGCTGTTTCTTTAGATTGTGTTATAATGTGGTGCTCTTTGAGAG
Source organism: Pelvicachromis taeniatus (assembly GCA_015108175.1). Classification (NCBI taxonomy): domain Eukaryota; kingdom Metazoa; phylum Chordata; class Actinopteri; order Cichliformes; family Cichlidae; genus Pelvicachromis; species Pelvicachromis taeniatus. The sequence goes on along the minus strand of VURO01018815.1, from coordinate 20,348 downwards.
TTTTGAGAGCCTACTTCACTTTATCAGACAGTTTCTCTTTCTTGTGGTGATTTCTTGATTGAGCAAGTCTGGCAGCCTGGGTGTGGTTAGTGAAACTGAACTAAGCTCTCACTTTGTCACACACGGTCAGGTAGGGGTGGACACCTTTCTTACCTTAATAAATTAAATAATAACTGTTGTCTTTAATCAAGTTATTTTAATCTGTTATCAACATTTATTTTATGATCTAAAACATTTATGTGTGACAAATATGCAAAAAAAAAGAAAAAAAAAGCAAGAAATCAGGAAGGGGCAAATACTTCTTCACAACACCGTTTGCCTAAACTGATTTTTTTTTTAAATGTCAGCACATGTGTAAAGTAAATCATTACATGTTTGGTATTCCTCCTTTAAAAAGACTTAAGAAAACAGCTTGTAGATTATCAAAACTAGTTCTACTAGTTCTTCCTTTCCTGTTCTTCTGTTTCACTTTACTTAAACAATGGCTGATGAGCGTGCTGTTCCCAGCTCTGGTAACTATTATTCTGTTCATGAAACCTGGGTCTAGAAATGGAATATCAGACTGTTTTTAATTATTTGTTAACATAACAAGGAAACATTTTTAATCAGACTCAGTTGTTATTGGCGGTGTCGTTGCATACAGGGAATGTGACTCTCAGTGTCGTATTGCTGATTGTGTTTACATTGCACAGTGTTCAGGTACTCAGTGGTTAACAGAGATATCCTTTTACAGATTATTCTGTATCTATAAAACAACATTTTATATCACACCTCTGTCATCTTGGCTTTTAAGCTGATGGACAAAAAATTAAGCAAACATACCGCTGATATCTATTCACGTTGTTTTCACATTTTTACTTGCTAATACTAGCAGTTACACAAATGTGTCCATATATTCTGTATGAAGACACTCTTCTAGTTTTACAGTGTGTAAACAATGCTGCATCTGTGTTACAGGGCACATCCTCAACTCTCCAGAGTTGAGGATCGTGCTGATAGGTGGCAGAGGTTCATGACAGATGGGTCACTGTGGTGGATATTCCTGGCTGGCGGTGGCACTATCCACTCAAAAACACCCCAAAGCTGAATGTAGCAGAAAATTAGACAGGTTTATTCAAATCACTTACTTGTTTTTTGGACAATGGATACCAGTTACAACTATAGTTCATCTTTAGCTTTGACACAATATTCAGATGACCCCAGTAGGCCTATAGTCACATCCAAAAGTCTTTGGACAATAAAACAGTTCTCTCAAGATCTGATTGAATTGCAGGCTGTGAGGTTTAATTCAAGTTGTTTCATTAAAATGTCCATGTTAACTTTTTAGGAACTACAATAATTTTTATAAAGAGTCTGTAATTTTTCCAGAAATTCAAAATTAATCAAAAGAAAATAATTTTAAATATTTGGATGAAAATCCATCGCAGTCAATAACTTTTTAAAGTCTAGAACCTTTGGACATCAACAAATGCTGTTTTTCCCCTTTTGACATTTTCTGGTCATTCGTGGTTCTTTCTTCCTTCCTTAAAGGAAGTAAAGCAAGTAAAAAGTAACTCTTTGGAGGACATTTCAACTAGCTATTTTTGAACAAAGTTAAATGAACCCAATAGAATATCAATGTAATAATAAAATAATATTAATATTAGTGGAATAATAAAATAATATTAATACATGGGATTAAATTTTTTTTAATGCCTCTATACCTAAGCAGAAAAATGAGTATAGCCAGGTGTTAGAGAGGAATTTGGGGTGGGGGTATCGTTGTAGTGGGTCAGTGCGGGGAAAAGAATCACAACTCACAATAATTTCTGTTACTTTATTGTTCTATCGCTGCTGCTGCTCTGAGGTTTACTGCTCTTTGTGGGTTTACACAGCTGAATTCAACAGGATGTAACCCAATATTTTACAAGTTATCTTTGCTGATTTCCATTCCCTATACTGAAAGTATACTGTTTATACCACCTTTATACTAGATGGTGTGATGCTAGTTTAAAAGTGGAAATCATACACATCCAATATCTTATTTAAAAAATTAACACATTACATGTAAGCTTCAGATTTCTTGTTTATCAAATGTCCCTGAGCAGTGCTTTTCTTTAAAAACAACCTCTGTTCTTCCTCTTCTGTCCTGGCTTTCTCATTTATCTCCATCGCTGAGTGAAGTTTGCTCTCCTGTAAAATAAAACACCTGTACCTTTAGCTAGTGTAACATAAAAACAGTTTGTGTGTTTGCTGATATTTTTTGAGCTTACATAAACACTGCATTTGAAATGGTCTCCCATTACAAAAAAAGAGCAAACAAAAAACGTACTTACTCCCTTTATATTCGCTCCGCTTCTAGCTTAATGCTGAAGTACTACAAACACTTGAATGTAGCTATAAATTATGCATAAACTACCTTTTTGCCTCTTTCATTCCTTTTTATGCAATAAGCACTGGTGATGGATACACCAGTAGGATGGTCTTTATATGTCTTTGTTCCCTCCTGTTAGGCTCAGATCTGTTGGGTTGAAGGCCCGCAGTGCTGGGGAATAATACTTCCCTCAAATGGGTTAAACCTAAAGTAACGAGCCTGTTTTGAAAATATAAAAAGTAAAAAGTACAGCTACTTGTGTAAAAATTGAGTAAAAGTAAAAGGTTTTAAAAAAATAAATACTATAGTACAGATACCAGAATATCATACAGTAATGAAGTATTTGTAGTATTGACAGTTCTGTTTAAAAGCTATCGAATAAAACTTCATCATTTGGAATCAACTCCAGATCGTTCATCTGCTTAATTTGTCATGATAATACAAGGGAATGAGTGTCACCCAGTAATGAAACTACTTATGAGTTAGTGTCTGCCATTCCTAAACAGTTCAACAAATTATTCACCTAACTGAAACCACGAGTAAAAAAAGAGACAGCAGTTCAAAGTGCACGCCACACCTTATTTTGTGAAGAGTTTCTAATTTCAGTCACTTCAGTCATCCTGGAAGCAGAAATAACTTTGTTTAAAACAATGGCTGATAAAAGTATTGTTTCTAACCCCGGTGAGTTGTCTTATCTCATTGTAACAGAAAATATGCTTGATTTTTTAAAAAGTTGTTGAATATTTGTTCATTGACTCTTTACTAACCAGGTGTGTTAAATAAAGTACGACTGTTCAGAGTGTGGTATCTCTCAGTATGATCACACACGACAAATGTAGGTCAGCAAAGCTGCATAGAGAGATGTAACAGTAGTAGCTGTGCCTAAACCTCTTATTATAGTTCATCTTTTAATTTAAGGATAAAACAGCATATTTAAATGGACAGGATGAGATGTTCCACCGATCCATATCACACTGAGTTGCCTGATGGAAACACTATCTGATGACTGTTTATGTGACACTTCCTGCTCGTCTTTAAGGGCAGGTCAATGTCTTGACAAAATTCAAGCAGAATATAATGATCTTTCTTTTTCTAACTGTAAGGAATAACTTTGTGATTACTAAGGATGATTACACTTTTAAAGTTATGTAGCACTCTTATGTAAATAATGCTGCGTCTGTGTTACAGGGCACAGTCACGATTCTCCAGAGTTGAGGATCGTGCTGATAGGTGGCAGAGAATTAACAGGAGACCCCAGTAATAAGAGTCTGAGCGGGAACATCATACTGGGTAAAAATGTTTTTGACACCAGCAGAAGAACTGCCCAGAGTGTGGCGAGGCAGCAGGAGGTTCATGGCAGACGGGTCACTGTGGTGGATACTCCAGGCTGGTGGTGGCACTATCCACTAGAAAACACACCGAAACTGGATCAGATAGAAATCCAGAACAGTGTCCATCTGTGTCCCCCAGGACCTCACGCCTTTCTTCTGGTCATTCATGATAGTTTATTTTTGCCCCAGATCTTCGTATCATCTTTAAAAGAGCACCTGAAACTTTTCCACAAGGATGTGCTGAATCACACCATCGTGCTGTTCACTGTTCAAGATCCATGGGATGAAAAATATGTAGAAACTATAATCAGTGAGTGGTCAGAAATGCAGTGGATTCTAGAGCAATGTGGAAACAGAAAACATGCCCTCTGTGTGAGTAACAGGGAGGAGAGCAGTCAGGTTGAAAAGCTGTTTGAGAAAATCGAGGCATTGGTTGCTGCAAACGCAGGCCGTCACTATCCCGCTGATCGTGCTCAAGGAAACGTTCTGAGGGAGGAAATGAAAGCAATAGCTGACAGAGCATCTAAGAGGTTTGATGAGGTGCAGACACAAAGAAGGAAACTCAGAGCACTAATTGGAGGTGAGTCACAAAGGCCTCACAATTTACAAAATACCCACCATTATTAAAAAAAAGGATGAATTTAAAATAAATGGGTGAATCCAGCTTGGCTTCTTTTTAAGTATCATGTTTGTGATCAAACACAGAATTGCAGAGAATGTCAAAGAAAGTATTTATACTTATACTAAGTCAAGATCTTACACAGATATTTTTGATGTTGCCAAACTCAGTGACCACACGATGAATATACAATTGTACAACTGTAGAAGAACTACAAGCATTTGCCTTGTAGATGTGATGTCTCACAGCCAAATATGACTTTAGCTTTCACAGTAAGGTGAGTTCTTTTGACCATGAAAACTATGTGACACACATCATTAGCTACCCATCAAATGTAATTTGATGCATGAAAGTGTATTCCTGATTAGTTTTGCTTCCAATTCTGCAGGTGGGAAAACTCCACCGTCACATTTAAGACTAGCGATGGTTGGTGCTCAGTGGTCAGCCAAGAGCTCGGCTGGAAACACCATTCTGAGGAAAAAGGCTTTTGCTGTTAATCACAGAAGAACAACGATGTCCTGTGAAATCAATCACAGCATTCTGGGAGACAGGACACTCGCAGTGGTCGATTCTCCTGGCTGGTTCTACAACCACACCCTTCAGGACACCTCTGAGACAGATAAACATGAAATAGAGAACAGTGTGTATATGTGCACTCCAGGACCCCACGCAGTGCTCCTCGTGGTAGGCCTGGCATCTGCATTTAATACATCCTACCAACGAGCAGTCCAGGAGCACATGAGTCTGTTTAGGAATGATGTCTGGAAGCACACCATAGTTCTGTTCACTAGAGGCGATTGGCTGGGAGTGAAGACTGTGGAAGAACATATAGAGAGTGAGGAAGGTCTGCAGTGGCTGATGAACAAGTGTGGGAATAGGTACCACGTCCTGGACAACATGAAGCACAATGATGAGATGCAGGTAAAAGATCTGCTGGAGAAGACTGAAGAGATGTGGGCGGGAAATGAAGACCCACATTATGAAGTTGACCCGGATCGTGAAGCACAGCTGGAGGCCAGAAAAGAGGCTGAAGGAAAACTAGCTCGAAGGATCAGAATGACCACTGAAAGACAATCAAGAATACTGGGAAAGTTATTTGAAGGTAATCATAAATGATCAAATAATTATGGCATTATTTTAGTCACATTATTTTATTTTGAACTGGACTTTTTTACAGGAGAGAAGCTGCCAATCACTGACCTGAGGATTGTACTGCTCGGCAGAGAGGAATCTGGGAAGAGTATGGCAGGAAACAACATCCTTTTTGAAGAGCTATTTGAGAGAGCTTGGGTGAAGAAGGTAACCCTGAGGTTCACTTTTTATTTATCAGGCCTGTCATGATCATTAAATAATGTTTGGATCTTTGTTTCTATGCAGGAATTCCAGGACCGGAGAAGAACAGCAAAGTGTGTAAAGCATGAAGGATATTTCAGTAGAATAAATGTTGCAGTGGTTGAGACTCCAGGCTGGCCTGCAGACACGACGGCTCCTGTCTGGCTGAAAGAAGAAGTTCTCTGCAGCATCTCCATGTGTGCTCCAGGCCCTCATGTTTTTCTCTTGGTTATTCCCATTTCCAAAGCATTCACAGAGGAAGACCACAAATCACTGGTTGAGCTTTTGAAGCCCTTTGGAGAGAGAGTGTGGAGACACTGCATGGTGTTGTTCACCTGGGGAGACTGGCTGAATGAAAGACTCCTTGAGGAGCACATTGCAGGAGAGGGAAAAAGCCTCCAGTGGCTGGTGGAAAAGTGTGGTTACAGATACCATGTCCTCAACTGCCATGGTCTGGGTTATCATTTTCCTGTCGAACGGCTCTTCCAAAAAATCACTGACATGATCACACGGAACAAGGGACAATGCTTCACTGCTGAAAGCAAACAAGGGAAAAAACACAAACTGCTCTGGCAACCAAGACAGTCTGTGCTGACAGAAGAAGAGTGGAACAGGAGGGAGCAAGAGCTGATAGACCGAATGTTGAGAGCTGTTGCAAATGAACCAGACGAGCCAACGCAACCGTTTGTGAAGCGAGGAGCTAGCCTGGACGGAGTTTTTATTCCAAGCAGTGAGTTGATATTAATTAGAGAAAACTATGAATTTGTTTCATGTTGTCACGTGTGGGTATGATATCAAATAACCTTCAATTTCTGTTTCAGTGAGTGGAGACGCTCCCTCGGGATTTGGGAACATGTCAGAACTTTGGAGACAAGCATCACGTGCCAAAGTGTCTGAATGGCTGAAGACCAGAGCTGGAAACTCTGATGTCACCTCAGGGATTGGCAGCATGAGTGCCTCAGCCAGTCATGTGGAGAAGCTGGATGAAAGTCCTCTGCCTAACGAAAATGATTAACCAGCATGTTCCCACAAAGGACAAGATAGTTATTCATCAGAAGAAAAACTCAAAACGCAAATTACAAAAGCGGCATTGAAACAGCGGTACTAACAGTAGATTCTGATTCTTTTCATTTTTAAAAAATAAAATATGAATATTGTTTGGGGTTTTTTTTGTAAATTTATGGTGTTAGAAAGCAACAAACCATTAGAAAAATCATCCTTGTGCAACAGCTCTACTCACAGTGTCTTGAATACATGACAAAACATTTGTCACAGTGTTGATTCAAAGTCCATAAGATCCCAGAGACACCTATAGTCCGAGGCTCTCAGATACTAGAAACTTGTACAGGTACAGCTGATATATTTAGATCACATTTCATAGAAGTGCTCCATAAGAAGCACAGTTGATTTTAAAAATCTGAAATGGTTGCTGAGTTTAATAGGATAATTGAATTTCAAATGTGTAACGTTTTGGCTCAAACTTTACTCAGAAAACAGATTTGAAAGTCCGACTGCAGTTTTATGTTTTTTAATGTAACGCAAGAGTCATCTGCCTTGGAAGATGTAAGTAACTTGGGAGGGAGATTTCTCAGTTGGGACACTAATGAATGCTATGAACTCTCTAAGACTCACAGTACTCTTCATTGGTGGAACATACCTAAACCATGTTTGCTCGACCAAAGTAGTTCCTTGTCTTTCAAACAAGCCATTTCTGCTACATTGCACCTGTATCCCACCACAATTAAAGTTCAGTTACTTCTCCTTTTTATGTATTTTTTAATAATACAAATTCTTAAAAAAAAAAAAAAAGTTATTGAGGTTTAGATATGGTCTTAAAACGCCTAAGCACAACTATTTTCTTTAATTAAGTGTCACTTTTACATAATGCTTATGAGCTTTGATCATGTTTTCTCTGATTAAAAAAAATTAAATACCACCGCAACAACATTAAAAAATGCGAATGATCCTCGCCGGCCTCCGTCGTGTCTCCAGCCGGCGCTATCCTTGCCGTCACTTTCTTGACTTCCCATCCCACTCCTGCGTAGCTCTGATCCCGGCTTTCTACTTATCTCTCCTCCTCGGTCTTTTCTGGATACCATGTCGGAGTACAACGCGGTACCTCCGCCCGGCTCCGGGGCTCCTCTGGGCGGACAGGCGGCTGTGGGGAACGGAGCGGGGGGCGCCAAGAAGGATGCGTTTGCGGACGCGGTGCAGCGGGCCCGGCAGGTGAGGCAGGGATGAGACAGACAGCTAAGAAGTTAGCATACATGAAGGCGGACACACCTGACACCAGGTTCATATTTTACATTTAAACAGTTCGTGGTGAATGTGTATACACTCAGGCACACCTCTGCCGCTTCATCCATCACATGTCAGCATTAGCTTTAACTGTGACAGGGGCGGGACAGTTTCAGTGTCCCACCAAATATCCAGTGGCAATACTGAAAACCTTCAGAGAAGATTATCACCTCGTTTCACTTCACCGCCAGCCTCTTCCTCTTAGCTCTACAATATGAATGTTAGTAGTTGATATAAAGCTGTTTCAGGATAATTCAGGTGTGTGCCAAAGAATAAAAAAGGCCAAAGAATAAAAAAAAAACACGTCATAGTCCACCACATAGCTATTAAAATAGCTCGTAAAATGTTTTTTGTTTTTCTGGGTGGTGGTGGTAAATGGGTCTCACACATCCTTTATTTATATTTTTCAAAGTAGGGGAGGTACATGGGGGCAATTCTGTCTTGCAAAAATTACAAATTTATTATTTTTGATCTATAATTAAATCGTATTTTATATTGCCAGTGAAATTTCAAAGATGGCCAATTTAAAAAATTGGCCTGTTAACTTTCAGTTTGTTCAAATTTAAAGAACGGCCCAACTTTCCTGGAATTCTGGTTGTATTGGAGAATAAGTAAGACCAGGTTTGTCCTCAGGCAGCTCAATATGGGAAGTCAAGACACTCTGAAGATAAACAAAGGCATTATGTCCAGGCCTTATCTTCAAGCAGCTCCATACATCTAGATAGAGGGTTTAACCTCCTCCTGCCCCCCAAAATTATTTACAATCCAATAGAAATGCTCTAAATCTAACCTTTAATATAATTAAAGGCTGCATAGCCATGTGAGCACTCATAATGAACTACAGTGAACTATCTGGCAAATCTTCTGCTTGTGTTTCAGATCGCAGCTAAGATCGGGGGTGACGCTGGTCCTCCTGTGAACAACAGCAGTGCTTCGGATAGTTTTCCCTTCACTGCCCAGAAACGACAGCTGGAGGACACAAATACTGGTGACGGCACCTTTATTTCGCTCGCTTTGTGATTATTTTAGTTCCAGGGAGTCTCTTACGAACGTCTTACACCTGTCATTTCCTCCTCTGACAGATGAGCCAGAGACTAAGAAGCTGGCTGCTCAGAGTGACTTGGAGTCAGCCAAAGCACTGTGTGAGTTCATCTTACTGTTGCATGCATTGTTATTTGTGACCTACAGTCAACGGTGTGTGTCTGCGTCCTCCGTCAGTCCATTGGTAATCCTAAACCTCTCCCCTACCTTGTTTTCTCACTCAGCTATTGGTGCACAGCTAGCTGCTCTTGCACAGCAAAGGTGAGATCTCGTACCTCTCAGGTGACTGTGTATTAATATGACTTTGCTGTTACCTGATTTATAGCTTTTTTCACCTTCTTTGTATCCCTTCTGTACTCATGGCATCAGACCCACCTCCACCACAGAGGAGTACAGTGTTCCAGACAGTATGGTGGGACTCAGTGAGTGTAGCCCAGCTTTATTTTAACGCATACTGTGTGCCACTCTTTGCTTTTTTTCTTCTTTTTTTTTAAACCCCCACCCTCTCTCTTCAGTTATTGGCCGTGGAGGTGAGCAGATCAATAAAATTCAGCAGGAGTCGGGTTGCAAGGTTCAAATAGCTCCAGGTACTGGTTGCACTCATGAGGATTCAGCCAGAAGTTTACAGATACTCATCATGGGCGTGAATGTCAATGCAATTTTGGACTTTTCTTTTTTCAGGGTGAAATGATTGTACATCTATTGTGCTATTGAAAATTTGTGGAGTATGCTTTAATGTTTCAATTTGAGTCTGTGCTAGAAAACCAAGAGTCAGATATCCAGACGTTTGTTGATGGCTACCAAAAGCATCTGGTTAAGGTGCAACGTGCTAACGGACATTTAACTTTATGTACACTTTTGAGCCTGTGTGGATTATACAGTACATTCAAACATTTTTTTAAGTCATTAAAGATGCATGTTGTACAATCACTAACCACGCTGGATAAAGAACAGTTCAAAGAAATGATTAAAAGCCCGAAATTACCATGACATTTATGCTCAGGATGAGTGTGTGGAAACGTCTGATTACAACTGTATATTATTATTTTAATTTTTTTATGGTCTGTTTAGTTAAATATGTACATTTTATATTTGTCTAGACAGCGGAGGTCTTCCAGAGAGAAATGTCTCCCTCACGGGGACACAAGACTCCATACAGTGAGTTTTAGCCGTCATGCAAATACACTTGTTGCGCTTTTATGTGGAAGCGTTTTAATGGGCCGGTGCTTAATTCCAAAAACACTACAGCTGTGGGTTTTGTTAAATGAAGTAACAGATCAGCTCCTCCCTCGGTTAGGAAAGCCAAGAGGCTGCTGAATGAGATAGTGTCCCGTGGAAGAGGTACTCCCCCTCTTTCTTCTTATCACGACTCCAGCAACGGGCAGAACGGCGCCGTTCATGAAATGATGATCCCAGCTGGCAAGGCCGGCCTCGTCATCGGCAAGGGAGGAGAGACCATCAAACAACTACAAGTAAATTTCCTGGTTTTTGCATCAGCATTTTTAGAAACCAACATAACCAACCAGAAAAAAGTATCCTGGTGAGTTGGTTAGGCCGAATCTGAACTTTATTCTCAAAGTCAGTATTTTCACATTAAATTGGCAGCAAAAGTCCATCATCACAGCCCCTTTTTGGTTCATTTAATTCTGAAGAAAAGGCTTTTAGTTGCTTTAGTTTAACTTTCCCGGAGACTGAAAGCAGTCAGCCTGGCACTTTATAGCAGCAATAGCTGCACCATACAAGGACTAAAGAGGAGCTCAGCATTAACTCCACTGCATTTGTTTTAAATCCATTAATGTTTCTGATTTCTAATAGATAATATAATTCTTATACATTAAACTCACAGTATATAAAAATTAGCCTGTTAGTGCGGCAGTAAAAGCCTAAGTGGAAACAACTCTAGTGTAGGTAAACACTTTCAGGTGTGTATGACTGATAATTATATTTACTGATTATGTGTTGTTCCATGCAGGAGCGTGCAGGGGTCAAGATGATCCTAATCCAGGACGCCTCTCAGGGACCCAACGTTGACAAGCCTCTGCGCATTATTGGAGATTCATACAAAGTCCAGGTGTAACTTTAAAGTCCTGTTATTGTGTCAAAGTCAATGTGGCGTAATGCCAAGCTTCCTTACACTTTATTGGTTTTTAAGCAAGCCCAGGAGATGGTGCAGGAGATTCTGAGGGACAGAGACCAAGGCGGCTACAGCGAGAGAAGCGACTTCAGCTCCCGAATGGGAGGCGGCATGGACGTAAGTTTGTGTGTGGGAGCAAGACTGGAAGTAAATGCAGAGGGTTTAAAAATAAACTTTTTTTTAACCAAATCACGAACAGAGGAACCGATCGATGTTTGTTTTTCCATATTAGATCCCAGTACCACGACACTCGGTGGGTGTGGTCATTGGACGCAATGGAGAGATGATCAAGAAAATTCAGAATGATGCCGGAGTCAGGATACAGTTCAAACAAGGTGGGACGATCTGACGACAGCATTGTGGCTTCATTTATACGTCATTCGCATTTGCTGACATTATACTTTGCATGAGTCCTCTGTTTTGGTCTCATTGAGCTGCCGCCACAGGTTTTAACTTTGACATGATTTAGTAAAATCGATATAAATGTTATTACAACCAGATCAGATACTGGCGGCCATCCATCAGACTCCTGGCAGTAGAGTCAAATCCCCTGGAAGTACAAGCTCTAAAACACATAATTACCAGGTTTCTCCATTGTAGTGATATTTTTATTTTTTTAAGGGGGTAAAAATTGTCCTAAAATGAAAGCATCACAAACTTGCTGTCCAGCCTGACAGCCTCTGCATTTGCTGAACTTTGCCCCTTTGTATCAGGTGACTCTTTTACTCCGGCAGTGTGATCGCCTTTTGTGTAAGCTGTTGTGTGCAGAGCTGGTAAAATTGATTCCTTTTCTTCTTCTATTGATTTGACTTGTGTGTTGAAAAGAAAATCCAATAAAGAAGGATCCCTGCATAGATCGACTGTTTCAAGAACAATGATCACATCAGAACGTCACCTGATATTACCCTTTATCGTGTTTCAGTCTTTTGTTTTTTTTGTGTTTTTTTTACCACTTTGCACTTTTTTCTTTGTTTGTTTTGAGATCCTAATTTACTGACAACTGTTAATTCTCACTTTGACCGGCGCTGGAAGCTGACCTGATTGATTTGATTTAGTGTTAATCCCACAAGTGTTCTAAATCCCTTCCAGATGACGGGACCGGTCCAGATAAGATCGCACACATCAGCGGTCCACCTGAACGCTGCGAGCACGCAGCTCAGATCATCAACGACCTGCTGCAGAGCATCCGGGTCAGAGAGGAGGGACAAGGGGTACGGATCAGCTGTCGAAATCTAAAACCTAAATTAATTAAGATGAATCATAATGTCCATAAATATTTGGATAGATTAAGTGTTTAGCCTTTTAATAAAATTTTTAACATAGTCTGATGAGGCAAAATCACCAGAGGCTATTTGTGAAGTAATACGGTATAATTGTCCACAGGGTCCCCCAGGTCCTCCAGGAATGCCTTCAGGCAACAGGGGGCGAGGTGGGGGACAAGGCGGTTGGGGTCCCCCAGGAGGGGAAATGACCTTCTCTATTCCCGCCCAAAAGTGCGGGCTCGTGATTGGCAGAGGAGGAGAGAACGTCAAGTCGATCAACCAGCAGACGGGGGCATTTGTGGAAATCTCTCGACAGCCGCCCCCAAACGGAGACCCCAACTTCAAGCTGTTTATCATTCGCGGGTCCCCGCAGCAGATTGACCATGCCAAGCAGCTCATTGAGGAGAAGATCGAGGTGCTTGTCATTCTCCATTATTTTATTTTATTTTATTTTATTTTATTTTAAAGTTACTGATCAAGAAGAAACATTTGAACAAAACAGTGCCAACATCTTTTGGTTTCTCTTAGCTTTACACAAAACTTTGCATAAGAAGCCATAGAGACTTTGTGACTTTACACTCATGATGTGTCATCATGTGATGCGTTTTAGGGGCCGCTGTGTCCTGTGGGCCCGGGCACAGGTGGGCCAGGTCCTGCTGGGCCAATGGTTCCTTACAACCCCAACCCTTACAACCCTGGACCGCCTGGGGCTCCTGGACCACCACAGTGAGTAGCTGCAGCTTTAAAGCAGATTTCAGAGAATTGAAGATGATCCTGAGAATTTTTGTTTGTTTTGTATATGAAACTGCTTCTTCTTTCCTCAGTGGTGGTCCTCCAGGTCCTCCTCAGTACAGTTCGCAGGGCTGGAGCAACACCTACCAGCAGTGGCAGCCCCAACCACCACATGACCCCAGTGAGTCACTGCTGGCTTCACGACCTCTGCTGATTTTAAGTGTTTACTGCTCAGCCCTCACAGTTATTTCTAATATACTTCTTTTTTTTTTTTAATCTGAGAAGGTCAACAGGAGTTCTGATGGAAATGTTGTGATGAGATGCGGAGTCTTTATCTGTAGCAGCTCTGGCTCTAACCCTGTCTCTGTTTCCTCCCCCTGGTCTCCAAGCCCGGTCTCCAGGCCAGTAGCAGGGGCTCACCCTCACCCTATGAGGACCTCACCCCCTCCACCCTGCGTCTTTTCTAGGCAAGGCAGCAGCCAATGACCCCAACGCAGCCTGGGCGGCCTACTACGCTCAGTACTACCAGCAGCCGTCGGGGGCTGCGCCAGCCCCGTACCCCGCAAACCAGGCTGGAGGTGCCCAAACTGCAGGTGACCAGACCCAGCCTGCACAGACACCAGGGGGCCAGCCAGACTACACCAAGGCCTGGGAGGAGTACTACAAGAAGATGGGTAGGAGTGCCTTGCCTGCTGTTAGGTAGTATTTTAAGTCATTTTGCTGTTGTTGTTTTCATTTTCCTTTCTGTTGCACTGTTTCTCAGCCCAGGCAGGCAGCTCTGTACCCGGTACAGCAGCTACAGCTCCAGGAGCAGCAGCAGGAGGCGGAGGAGGTTCAGCACCCACAACAGGAGGCCAGCCGGACTACAGCGCAGCTTGGGCGGAGTACTACAGGCAGCAGGCTGCGTACTATGGACAAACAGGACAGCAGCCCCCTGGCCAGCCGGCCAATCCTCAGCAGGGACAGGTTGGTGCAGCGGCCTCATCAAGGTCTACTTTCTGTGTTCTTCTTCTTTCTACCTGCTCACGTCTCACACCTCTCCTCCAAATGTCTGTATTTTAGATGCAGTGAGTTCGCGGCAGAAGACGGGATGAAGAAGAGGGCGCTGAAGTCTTAGGCCAGGATCAATCCCTTTATTCATATATATTGTATCCGTTGCAACTAGAAGTGAAATGCTTCCCCACATGTGAACATCATCTGGATCCTTTTTTGATAATATTGTGAACTGAACCCGAACTGACGGGAGGGAAAAGACTGATTAAATGCGATCATTTCACAGAGCTTCTCAGTGTAGATTTAAAGCCCCAGAGTGCTTATTTCATTAACAGTTTTCAGCACATCTCAATCATCCCGTAGCCCAATTTTAAAGTACTCACCTTCATATCCCAGTGACTTGCACAGAGCTTTTAAGACTATAATCGTGTGTGTGTGTGTGTATGACACAGGAAGAGATATACTTCATAAGACCCATTTGATTTACTCACATTGGTTTTTTCCTCCCAAGCAGAGGCTTGCAGGGTGTTTCAACACCCGTATATCTGAGTGACTGTGCGCAGGTTAGATTTATGCAGTCGGGAGGTGAAAAGAAGCCCCGAGTTGCCAGATTCAGAAGGACGAGTGTGACTAATGTATTAATTGCTTCTGTTCATTTTAAATCGCACCGCTCAACACCTTTCTGCCTCTGGAAACGTCCCATCTCGTTAACGGTTTGTTCCACCTGACAGCTTTAGTTTTGGGTTAAAAAAAAAACACAAAACGCCGGCTTACTGTGGACTGAAGGCCAAACTGGAAAGATGGGGGGTGGGGGGGAATAGCTTTTCAGATTTGGCCAGCTTTCTGTGAACAATCATTGTTATCTCTTATCATTTGGAAAGTTCAGAAGGGCTTTCACCTCACCTCAGAATGGCAGCGGAGACTTTATAGTGTAGTTATATTCTTGTGTAGATTGAACTGCTGAGTTCTTCTCCAGCAGTTTATCCCTCAGTTCATTGCAGTTTGTGCAGGCTCCAGGTTGCATGTTGTCCTCCTTTATTTTGTTAAGCTTTTTTGCAAACGCTGCCTTTGTTGTTGTTGTTTTTTTTTTGTTTTTTTTAAATTGTCCTTCCACGGTCATCGTTTGTGTGCAAAAGTTTGAACTTTAGTCTTCCAAGTGTGTCCCGCTTTAACATATATTGTATATACACGTACTGTATACTCAGCAATATAAAGCTGCTGGTTTTCACTTCCAGAGACGTATCAGGTATGATTCTTGTATTCTGAATGGCAGCTGCAGGTCTTGCCTTTGGGTTGATATTGTGTTGAGATTGTTATAAACAGATGACCACCAGCAGCACTGATCTGAAATAAATATATCAGCTACTTTGAAATCTTGAATATCGTGTCTGTGTTGCTTTTAGACCAAATGCGCATATTAGGCATATTAACATATTAGGCATCTAGACGTGGCCAGAATGACCTGCTGAAGTTCAAAATGAGCATCAGAACGGAGAAGAAAGGTGATTTACGTGAATTTGAACTTTGGTTGTTGGTGTCAGATGAGCTTGAACCTTTGAGAAAGTGCTAGTCAGCTCAGCTTGTCCCCAAACAGCCATCTATAAAGAGTGAGAACAATTGTTGAATGAATGAGTTCACTGTACTTAAATGACCTCCACAGCCACCAGCTCTTAATCCATCACATCTTTGGGATGTGGTGAAACGGGTGATTTGCATCATGGATGTACAGCTGACAAATTTTAAGCAATTGTGAGATGCTATCTTGTCAGTATGAACCAACATCTGCGAGGAATGTTTACAGCACCTCGTTGAATTAAGGCAGCTCACAAAGCACTGGGTCCAAACCAGTACTAGCAACGTTTAACTAACAAAGTGGCTGCTGAGTATATAATACATGCTCTGCTGTTGCCAGCCATAAAAGAGCACTTGAGGGAAACACCACTGGGGGTCACTGTTAGCTTACCTGACATAAAATCTTAAAGGAGGATCGATGACATACACACATCGATGACTCTCTGAGCCTCATTAGGTGTGGCCACTCATGGTACTCTGACTTTGTGGTCATTTACTTGTGCTTTTCAGCTTTCATCTGAATATTGCTCTGCTATTTATTGCAAAAACTTCAAAATTCTGTGTGTACCATGACACCTCACACATGCAGAAACACTGCACCAATAACATCTTTCTCTGCTCGGTACCTCTAATTCTTTCACCTCTGCCATTCTTGGTGAACACACTCGGGTTTCTAACTGTCAAACGTTGCCAGCACAGTTGGTCCATTTCTGCTCGCTGCTTAAAGCAGGCTGACTTTTGAGTTTCAGGTATTCTGCGTTTCCTGTTCCAGTGTCTTATTTAGATTACAGCAGCAGAAGTGGTGACAGACGAGTGTGCTCATGTGAGCGTGGCCCAGGAAGTCAGTCTTGTTTTTTCAGCCAAGGGTGTCAAATTTAATAAGAATGTGACTGTTTTTCAGACTGTAATCCCGGCCCTTACATTGGTAACGATTACAGAGATGATAAAATCAGACTCAGAAACCCACGAGAGATATCCGGTGTAATTTTAAAAATTCTTTAATTTATATCTTTAAAATTAAAAACATCTGAATTGCATTCTACCACCTCCAAAGGCACAGTCATACTTAGAGCAGACCAAAATTCAGAAAACACTGCCACTGAACATCTGAACATTTTGTACATAAGAAACAATGCACTATAAAAATGACGAACATTTTTTTTTCCTTTTTTATTGGGTAAACAATGGCCATTCTGTACGCTGTAGATCATTAAAAGACTGGAGTGATATGTACTCAGCTGTGGTAGCGCTAGACTTCGTATAAAGGATAATGTGCTGGTTTGAGGCTGGCAATGCCTGTGAAAAAACACGCACTGCTATTTAAAAGACATTATTAACAGAAATTAAATATGACAACCGATCTCCACGAACAGTATTTTAGAAGCAAAACAAAGCCATCGGGCGTGAGGGTGAGAAAAAACAGTGAGACGAGATGAGCGGTGGTGGAGGACCGAGCAGATCTCTCACCTTTGGTCGATTTCTCTGAACCTCACCGATGAGGTGAGAGACATTTGCGTGAAATCTGACGCCTCCATCTCACCATTAAAAATATCAATAAATAAACCACCTCAAAGGAAGTGAATTTGAAAATGAATTTTAAAGACGATAAAGTCAACATGTGCAAAGAGGCAGGGCCTTACTTAGCCTGTGTGTGGAAAAGTCATCAGATATGAAAAAGGATCGATAACCAAACGTACAATCACAAATCAATAATGCACACGAGGGTCGCTTACAATGTGTGACAACACAGCACCGTACACTGCACAAGAGGTTCACTTAGTGACAACGAAATTCAAAATAGTGGATAAATATACAGTAGAATATAAGTGTATCACCGTTCTTACTCAGGCACAGTCCTGCTTAAAAAAAAACAAAAGAAAGAAAGAAAAATCAGCGAGGATCAAAGCAAACCGGTTTGGCACGCGAAAATACACAAATGTGGGGGGAAAAAACGAATGAAATAAGGCAAAAACAATAAAGAGTCGAGGGCAAATGAGGCCACAGAGGAACTTAATGGGCGGACAGGAGTCAAGCACTTAAACATAAACTATGGTATACATACGGCACTTCTCTCTCTCTCTTGGGAACCAGATGTTCTCGTTTTTTAAAAAAAGAGAGGATATTTTTTCATCGATGGGGTGAGAGACATTTGCGTGAAATCGGACGCCTCTATCTCACCATTAAAAAATAAATTAAAAGAAAGAAAGAAAGAAAAGAGGATTTGTTTTGCAGCAACTAACAGGAGTTCCTGCTTCACAGCTGGAGCTTCATCTTTACAAGTGTTTGTGGCAGCTGAGGCAGGCACTCCGAGAACGCGAGAGCTGTTCTTTTTTTTTCTTTTAACAGGTGAATCACACAGGAAATCTGCACACGCCATCAAAAAAAAAAAATTCAAAGCATGAATGCTTTAGAAAATATCTACACAACAGTCACCACGCTGCATGAGTCACGCAAACAGATGCGCACGACCGGGGAAATGCGTCTTCACTCGGCCTCTAGAAATAAAAACAGAGTGGTGTGACCACAGTGCTCGTACAAGCTGAGACAGACACACAAAAAAAGTCGCCTGCTGTCTTACACACACACAAAAAAACCCTACGCTCCCACAAAGCGGTAAATGATGTAGTGACTAAATTCAAACACCGCTTACGGTCCGCTCCACACACACAAACACACACACCCCACAGTACCTTTTAAAGACCACTTTGATACGGCAGTGACAGTGACAGGAGGGCGAGCATTAGTTTTACAGCAATGAGAGGGGAAAACAGCGAGGCTACGGGTTGAGGCGCGATGAGATAAACAAAAAGAAGTGCCTGGCTTTAGTTTGTTTTGTTTTTACAGATTCAACTGAAGGTCCTCTTTGCATCAAGAGACCCCGGGTTTCTGAAGTCACGTCCTGTTGCAAGTGTAATGAATGGTGCCGACAGGCGGTTGTGCCATCCGGGCAGCAGCAGTTACTGACTTGAGTGTGTTTTGATTGTGTGCGCCTGAGCACCGCACACAATCAGAACGGTATGCAGCGAGAGTGCACGCAGGCGCACGTCAACAAGATCTATATACAGGTGTCAGGGGTATAAATTACTGTTCTTTGTACATCTGTGTGCGTGTCTCTTTGAGATCAGCACATGTCATTTACACTGCGGTTAGTTGTCAGCTGACCCGGTGGCGAAGAGAACTCTCTGGTCAGTTCTGGCCAGCTTGGCAGGCGGCTCCAGAGACTCCTCTCCAAGCACGGCCCCGTCTGAGGGAAGGGACAGCTCCTGACCTTCTTCATCGCTCTCCTCCTCCTCTTCTTCTTCCTCTTCTACAACAGAGAGCATAACAGAGACAGTTACAAGCGAAGCTTAGAGCACGGGTGTCAGTCAAGGCGAGCTACAGCAGAAACAGTACAGACCTTTATCCGGATCCAGCTGGTTCAGACCCCGGCCTAAGCTGGCAAACTAATGGCAAGAGGGGATTTGGTTAGTGGTGTAAATGTGGCTTACACTATTATATGAATGTATTTGAATTTCTGGATCTATGTATGCCGATACCTCTCCCATAACGGCAATGGGGGTCTCTCCTTTAGCCTGGGCCACTCTGTGCTCAATAAGGTAGTACATGTACTCGTCGTACAGCAGGCGGATCAGGTGAAAGGATCCGAAACTGGCTGCACTCCGCAGGGTGAGGTCTCTGATTACCATGGAACTGGGGAGCAGAAATGGGAAACAAGCCACTCTTACATACATGTACCACTTCTCTAACCTACAAACGGGAAGTGCTTTTGTTTTCCTCTCATTGCTTCACTGGGACAAGGTTGACAAAGTCGACTCGGTGATTTCTCACTAATCGCAACTTATTTACTCAACAATTTCAGTATTTGATAAGTTCCTTCAATACAGCTGTGTGATGTGGGGTGGGGTGGATTTTAGATTTTGGCTCTATTAATTCCAGACAGGTCTGAGAGCGATTCAGAGCCTTCACATTTCCATCCAGTCTCCAAAGGAGGCAAATGAATGGCAACTGACTTGTAATAACCTGCTTGACTAAGGCCCTGCTTGTGGCACGAGCGTGGGTTTATATATATTTATATAAATAAATAAAATTCCCCACTCGCCCTTTATCCTTCTTTATCTTTATCCTTCAAGCTCTTATCCTGTACCAGAGGCCCAGAGTCTTGAGAGTCTTGTGCAGTACACTCACACACACACACACACACACACACACACACACACACACACACGCACACACACACACACGCACACACACACACACACACACACACACACACACACACACACACACACACACACATATATACAGGTGCTGGTCATAAAATTAGAACTTGTACACTTTTTCGACCACATCTTTTCCTTCCCTTCTCCTCTCCATTAATGTGCTTGGACACAGAGCTCTGTGAACAGCCAGCCTCTTTTGCAATGAACTTTTGTGTCTTCCCTCCTTGTGCGAGGTGTCAATGGTCGTCTTTTGGACAACTGTCAAGTCAGCAGTCTTCCCCATGATTGTGTAGCCTACAGAACTAGACTGAGAGACCATTTAAAGGCCTTTGCCAGTGTTATTATATAGTGTTCTAATATTCTGAGATACTGAATTTGGGGTTTTCATTAGTTGTCAGTTATAATCATCAAAATTAAAAGAAATAAACACTTGAAATATATCAGTCTGTGTGGAATGAATG
>VURO01018814.1:0-16893 GCA_015108175.1 Pelvicachromis taeniatus | reverse complement strand
GTAAAAAAAAAATTTATTTTTTTTTTTGTGGGGGGGGGGGGGGGGGGGGGGGGGGGGGGGGTGTTTAGATGAGTTTAGTTACTGTTGGGTGGCAGATTCAAAGGTGTTTGGTGGAATTCAGCTCACCTGCTCTAAATGGCAGCTAAACAATAAAAGCGTCTGTCAGGAGACTTTCTCCCCTGGCAGCTCCTGTCTGTAGACGTCTGCTAGGCTTCGTACATTCTTCCTGTGACACACGCTGATTAATTCTTATTTTGTCTGTGTTTATTTGGACAGCAGTGCAGACATAATCTGTGATTTGCCCTTTTTGTCCTTAATGTGAGCCCCATTGTGACAAATGTCCGCTCACTGCTGAGACCCTGCAGCAAAACTGAAGCATGAAAATGTCCCATTAGACACAGTGTGATTAAATAAAGGTTTCCAAAAGCATGCATGCATACAATGATCCTTTCCTGTTCTCTGCACAGTGTCTTTGTGATCATGTTTTGGTGAGTCTTACTCCAACACATTCTGGTTGTGTGGAGAGAGAGAATTCTCTGCTTTGAATCCTCTTCAAAGCAGAGAGAGCAAAGCTGCTCTGCACGGGGAAGCACTCCCTCTCTGCCGTTACTGCTTTCTTTGAGGTTTCAGGAATAAATGCTGGAGGAGGGAAGGAGCTCTCGAGGTAATTCTAGAGGCCCACTCATACAGTACAGCTGGAAGTAATTAGCACCAAATTCAAATCCCCCTAAGATGAGTAATAAGTGCCTCTAATATCAGGATTCTTTAAGTATTTATGCTTACACAACATTGATTAGCATCTGATGGTCCACTGAACTCTGACCAGCAGGCAGAAATACACCAAAAATTGTATCCAGCTCCAGTACAAACAGGCTCAAACTTTTCTGAATCACAGAGCAGCAAAATCTCAGCATTTCACAGATTACTGAGGCCTCAAAAACCCATATTCAAGAGGAAGGCTCGAGGTGTACAAGAACAACACTTTCAACCAACCAGTGCTCTAAAAATAATGTTACCATTCATAGAAGAGCCCTCTGAGCTCAGAGTGCAGACAGTAAGTCTTAAGGTGGTATCTGAATGGGCATTAAATTACCAACACGTTCTCATCTCAATGTGTAAAATACCAACGATTGTGACAAGTCGTTGGTATTTTACATGTAGGAAACGAGAGCAGGTTGAAATGAATCTATAAATGTGTTTTACATGTGAAATGAAAATAAACCTAACAAAACATTATGTACATTAAATCTCTTCACATTCAGATCCTTGGAAAACACTATGTGATGGCCACAACATGAACCTAATTTATAGTTGAATTATCAGTGATACTTTCATGCATTTGTGTTTCAATGGACAGCTGGAGCCTCATCTCTACGGGTCTCTTACCGCCGCGAGCGGGTTTATATTGGAGTCAATTGAGAATCCAGAGAGTTTAATAAATACGCGGAGGGGTACCTTTTGCTTCACTATGAGACGCCTAGCTGTGTGACAAATTGTCGGTATGTTACGCGGTGGGAATGATAATGCTCTGACATTAGTGCTCCTGGTGTGGATGAGTTTCAGTGTTAACCCTTCAGTGACCATCCATGCTATTGGGAGGAACCAAAATACTAAGACATACAGAAAGGCCCCGCCCAAATGCTGGATTCAAATCTTGGACCTTCTCTCTGTGAGGCAATAGTGCTAACCACTGTTCCACCTTGCTGCCCGTGGAGAACGCTCCTGCACTGCAGCGACTCACAGCTCCTGAACTTATCTACAGTGTATCAATGTGGACTCACATGAAAGGATGAGAGGACATTCTGAAGCTAAGTTTTCACCATCCTGGAACTCTGGCGGCATCTCTCCTGAAGATGTCATTGCTCAGAAAAAATGTTTATGTCAGATGCTTCAGATTCTGTGGACAGTGTTCATTTGTCTCAGTGCTAACCTCAGTTCTTTTCTAACATCCTGAATTTTTCACAAAAGGATCGTTCTCCTCGTCAGGAAGTGTCAGCAGCTGACTGCTGCTCCACAACTATCATCTCCTCCCACTTTATAATATTAATACACCACACAGTATATATATTAAGACCAAGGGCCCCCTCTGACTCACGGTCGTGAACCTATAGGAAATATGTTCATTGTAAAATGTTTTTCCAGTATGGCATGTGAAAACTGTACTTTGAGCTACAGAAAGCGCAACTTTTATGAAAACCCAAGTTTTATTTATGTCAGAGAGCTTTTCTAAAAGCTCAGACTGGCACTCACTAAAAGAGAAGTGACTGAAAACCAAATATAATTAGATGCAGATTTAACAGGTCATCAGCCCTGGAATATACGCCCATCATCAATCCCACATCCACAAATTCATCCTTAGGGGTCAAATGAATGCATGCACCAAATCTCCATCCGCTAGTTAACAAGGTATTTGAGTTCTGATCAAAGCTTGGAGCTGACATTTGCAGCCCCCAGCCCCAGCGCCAGCGCCAGTGCGTCTAAATAAAGCACCGACCTTATAATTGCTTTGTAAATCCCAGTGAAGCCATTTCACCCAAACAGCCTCACAGCTCCCACCAACACATGACCTGCACAGTGGAACCAAGATGAGGTTCTCCCATTTGGGCCATATTTTCATGCAGTAAAAACCACACAGCCATTAAAGCCTCATATTAAACTCTAATGTTGATTTTTCATCACTTCTGTGCCCTCGATCACTTATTAAACCTCAGCGCATCACCATCATTTACCCAAAATACTGTAAAAGTCTTTAAAGGCAGGAAGAACATCAAAAATCACTTTTTAAAACTAGTAAACATGTTCAGTAACAAGTTTACATCAGTTAAAAACACATTTATTCACTCCTACACGGCCTGAAAATTACAGACTGCCACGCCCCCGCTTGCTGATTCAGGCCCTCGAAATCAGACGACAGACGTTTACCATCCTCACAGAAAGCTGTTTGTTCAGATTTTACCTCTGCACCACTGAACAAGCGCCTGCTGTTAGACCGCGTGAATATAACTATAACTATATGACTATGACTATAATGTGGTCCAGTCAATAACTGCAGTGTATCATATCTACAGAAACAGTAAAACTCTTTCTGTCATAATTATGCAGGCAGAAGTGCAGCCAAGCTTGGGTCTGCTGAGTCATGACTTGACGCCATGTTTTCTCTGCAGGTCAGAAGTTCACTTGTGTTTCTGCTTGTCCGTCTTCATCTTCTCACTCTTCTGGTGCTTCTGGGTCAACTTGCTGCCTTCAGCCCAAAATGTCACAGATTATCCTCTCCACCTCCCCCGTCACAGGTTTGTTCCATCTCCAGCTCGCCCTCCTCTCAGGAAGATGAAGGTTTGACTCATTTAGTCCAAATTTGGCACATTTTAATAATTTTTTCCAGCATGTTGAAGCCTCATAACTTCATCGATCCAGAAGAGATCCACATGAAATTTTCAGGGCTTAAAAACATATTTAAGCTCTGCTAAAAAACTGCAACCATGTCAGTTTTACGCCCACTGCCTGAGTCACAACCTGAAAACGAAATCTGTTATTCTTTATGGCCTCTGAGCATCAGTTTGATGGATCTATTGCATTTTGAATAGACTGCATGAGATTAATGAAAATGTACTGGAGAAAACCTCACAAAGTGCATTCTGGGTAAACTTTCAGGCTCTTAACAGAATGTGGGACAGGTGTCTGCTCAGGACAAGTTAGAGAAGATGAAAGGTGTCCATTAAAGTCTTTGCTCGGTTGTCTGTTGTGTGCAGATGCAGCATCGTTTCATTCGTGAGATGAGTGAGTGAGTGGTCGGGCACGAGGACTGGACTGAACAGGAGCGGCCAATGTCCAAAGAAGAACTTTGAATGAGCTTCATGGATCTGGAGAACTGTTGCTCCAGAGCACTTTAAACTGTTTTAAAGACAGCCTGGCTCCTTGGATGCAAAAAAGAAAAAAATGAAGGGTGAATCAAAGTTTTCCACAGTACTGTAAAAGTGTCATTACAGCAAAATGAAGATGAGTAGGAAGTCTATGAAATGCAAACATTTGTATAGTGAAAAAACCTGACACTTATTCAGCACATTTATATCCTATTTTTACATGTTTGTCCCTAAACATGCTTCATATTAAATAAGTAGTGAGAACGGTGCAGAGGTGATTTAGAGCATGGGTATCATCTGTGAATGAACTACCAGCTTTAACCACATCACACCTCCAGCAGATCGGCTCTGTGGGGAGGATCAGCACTTATGCACTGGTTCTTGTATGATTGCATTACTTGTTTGGGAAAAAGTTCTAATCTAATTGAGGATGTGAATGTTGAGAGAAAACTTGCTGATGCAGAGAGTCTCAGATGTCTCATTGGCCTCTTTGAAAGAACATAAACAACACATTGCAATCTGCCCCTCCCTCGTGTTCAAACACTGACTGGGGGGAGCAGATCTCTAAACTCAAACAAACTGTTGGGTCAAGCAGGTGCCGAGGACTTCTGCTGGTGGGAGGCGGCAATGCTTGGCAGCAGCGTAATTTTTATTGGCGAGAGCGTCTATTTTTATCCTCGAGCCCGACCCGTGAAGGAAACATGGCCTGAAAAAAGTTCCATGCTGACAATGAACTGAGCTTTCCCACTGGAAAAAACCCTCCAGGTTCATTTTGTGTGAGCAAAACAAATTCAGATCACCGTGACTACAAAGTACAGCATTTATACGAGGCCAATCAGCAGTTAAAAGTCACAGACATAGGCCTGAATACACCTGGCCAACAGGTGAAGTGCCCACAGTGAGCTCCAGTATATGATGTATGCACACACAACACGTGTGGTTCAGTACCTACATAATTTATTCCACATTATATATCACACAGCGTCAAATCACTCTGCCAATCATTTCGTTAGTTTGTTGTTCCACACGTCATATTTCATTGTGAACATCTGAACGTTTCTCCTGCTCTTCTTCTAAGACGTTTGATGAACAAAATACACGTCAAAATGACAAAACAGCGATTTACACTTTTCTAAGGCAGGCATTGAAAATGACATCACTATGTTCCTAAAATTTAAACTATAAACTGTATATATAACTGTATATGTTTTCACAGCTTCATCAGGAGTCCATCATCCTGATCAACAAGCTGCTTCTTCACTTTAGTAACAACCGTTTAGGTACTGTCAGTCATTGTCAGCCAAAAACAAATGCAGAAATGAACTAAATACAAAATAATAAATAAAAAATAGAAATAATGTCAACTAACTTTAGACTTTGGTTTATAGAAATTAATTAATTAATTTTAAAAAATCATTCAATAAATCAGTGTAGTATTACAGAAATAATTAACTTATAACACAAACACACACAAATAAAAATGCAGAAAAAAGTCAATGCAAAGTAAAAAAAAGATAAATTGAATGAACAAAAAAACAAACAAAATGGAGAGAACATAAAAAAAATCATGTTTATGTATTTATTTATTAGTTTTGGTTCATTTCTGAGCACCATATAAAATAATGTCGAGCATAAAAACAGAAGTGCCGATTAGATGGAAGCTGCTGCAGGAAAAGATGATGTGAGCTCAACATGAAATATTTACCATCTGACCAAAACTAAGTTCTAAAACAGGTAAAAAGTCAGTAACGTCTGTGGCGGTTCTTCCACACAGACGTTTTCTCTGTAAAACTCTGTGAGCTCAGCGCTGCTGCAGGATGTTATGTAACAGGAAAATGGGCGCTTGCTGAGGTTGTGCCCTTTAAATTACCAGGTGGAGGTTTGGGGGTAGAGTTTAGCCAAAGTACAGACTGAGCAGAGAAAGCCATTTCACACAGCTTTCCTGAGAGCTTTCGGGGGTCGGGGGGTGATTTCACACAGACATGATGATGCATGGGATTAGCAGTGCACTGAAGGTATTAATTAAATAAAGAAGTTCAGATGATGGCAAACAGCTGCTTCGCTCATCCAAACTCAAACACGTTCAGATGGGCTTCCAGGAAAACCAACGTCAGGGCCTCCATTTGCAGTTTCACTGTAAACTGCTGCTGGAAATCTGGATGAACATGAAGGAAGTGATGCTAATCGCTGCGATCATCAGCTGCTTTGTGCTGTGGATAAAAAGCTTTGAACTTGAAACCTGCTCAGCTTTTACAAACATACTTGATTTAATTATGATCTGATTGTAAAAGAGCACAGATCCAGAGCAGTGTGGTTGCCCTGTTTCGGAGGAAACATTATTTTAAATGTTATGAAACAGAGGTTGTATCAGCGTGATCAACCTGCTCCTAGCAGAGTCTACACTAAGGAAATATTTAAGGCTGCAGCTCTTGTTTGCTGTTTTTACACATAATCAAACAGCGCAACTAGAAAGTTAAAAAAGGTTTGAGAACCAGAGTGATGCTAAGTGAACTGATACGTTCACTAATCAAGACTAAATTATTCACAGCAGTGAGTAAATCAGGTTAAATACAAGCTCTCACTGGCTTAGCCTTCACTACTTTCTCTTCACTACTTTCTCTTCATGCTTTCAAAGCTCTTCGAAACTCTTCATGTTGAGACTTACATTTGGATTCAGTTTGTGCAGACTCCTCAAGGCCTCTGGAGGATCAGCTCAGGAGCAGATGACACTGAGTAATTAGTCACCGTGTAATTACTTCTTCAAAGGTGACGAAGCAGTGAGGAACAGACTATTTTCAGCTTGTTTTCTGCAACAAAAGCTAATTTCACAGAACTGCTTATATTTGCTAATGAGTAAGAAAAGCAGAAAAATCTTCATATCTTTCATATGTTTCTGTCATCACAGCTGAAACATGGTAATCAGCAGAGTTACAGCTGTATTTTTATGGAGACAGTGAGCAGAAACAAAGCTCTTAAAGCCACAGAGCTCTACTGCTGAATGACATCACATCAAGCTGCAGATTTTGAGGACAGGAAGTCAGAAAGCGATGGGACAGAGAACTTGGTCGGTTTTCAAAATAAAAGCCCTCATTCAGACTAGACACTGTTCCGAATGTGGTATGATGGAACCACTAAGCAAAAACAAAAACACAAGTGGAACCAACAGGTTCTAAAACTGCATCACAAAACGTAGAACAAACCAACAAAGCTGTTAGTTTCACTTTGTACCTGCAGATGACCGACTGTGTGAGTCTGACTAAACCAGGCAGCTGCTCCTGAACTTTGAGGGAATCAGTCATTCTCTGTTCGGCACCGTGTTAGTGGAAAAGTCTTTTCACCAATAATAACCATGTAGAGGCTCAGGCCTTGAACCCACTCTGCAGGGTACATTCTTATCTCGGGGCAGTGATTTAATAAAAGATGCTGGAAATGAATGGAGATGGTCATCTTTGATCAGGTGGGCTGTGTTTGTGAGTTCAGATTCTGCTTTGCCTTCTGATGGGAACACAGCGAGGCTATTTTTAGTTTTAGTGTGTTTCCAGGAGAAGGTATTCATCTGTGCAAACCTGATCACATGCTGGACTTCAGTTTCATATACCTGCATCGTTTGGTTTTCACACCTTTTAAGAATTCTCACCACCTGACTGACGGCAAGAACCTTGATTTGGGCTAGTAAACAGAACCAAAGCGTCCTGTTTTAGCTGTGTGAAGGCAGAGGTAAGCGTATTGTTCTGTTCAGCGCTCTGGGGGGCGGAGTCAGAGACACCCACTGTGGTGAGCCGTTACTGAAGCTCCAATGCTGTGAAACGTGTAGCAGAAGTATAACTTACAGGGAAAATATTTTGGGGCAAAGTCACCAAACTGTGAAGCTTAATTTTATTGGCAATTGGACATGTGCAGTTTTGATCTTCCTGGGGCTCTAAAATCAATCTACTCCTGTCCAAGAATTGAAAAAATCAGTCCCTGCGGGGAGGAGAGGGAGGCAGTGAGGAGTGCCTGGGTGCCCACAGCCCCTTTAAGCTTTGTGACAGTTGATGGAAACGACACCAGTGCTGTGTGCTTGATTTCTGTTGCAAAGTGTCAAAACTGCAATTCTACAACTTTAATTCTGGGGAAGGAAATCTAAAACGAAGCACAGGTGCTGAGAAGAGACGATGCTTTCTGTAGCAAAAGCTGTTTACACTCCCGGAGGAGGTCACAGTATCACCAAGCATCCTCGTGGTTCTTCAGGCCTGACTCTTCCAGGAAACACGGCTGTTTGGATAAATCAGAGCTGATTCCATCGTCAGACAGATACTAGCCAACAGGGTATCTAACAGGGCAAGTACATAAACTGTGGTTATACAGGTTTCCTTGTTTCTGTCTTCAGTCTCTCAGCCGTGCTGTTTCGATGGTTCATGAGAAAAACTGGAACCCACGGTCTGCGAATGTTAAAACAAACACTCACATTTAATGAGCGTGTCCTTGTACCTGACTTTATCACCTCCTGAGCGTGACCTGTTTAGAGGACTTCTGTTAATTGTTAGAAAAGCAGGGATAACTTCTGTCTCTGCTGTAGCTTCAAATTTTCATCCTTCAATTTTCTTAATTCTGTTGTGCAGCAGTGACTTGTCGTTATGAGGCCGATGATGTAAGGCATAAAAACAGCACTAACCCGGCTCAGTTTACAGTTTACTCAGTTTACAATAACAAAACGTTTCATTTGCTGTGCACAGTTTGTTTTATGAGTCACAGCTGACTGGTGCAGGTACAGATCTGAGTCCTGCTGCAGATCAGTGCAGGCCTCTCTGAAGCCTCCACGTGTCCCTCTCAGGTAAAAACAGGCCTGTGCCGTCCCGCCACAGCTGACAGGTGCTCTGTGTACATTGGGCTGCAGCCTGAGGAGCGCTGCCAACTGCAACCGGGACACTGATTTGGCAGGAAGAGAGCAGAGCTGCGGCCACGCTCAGATGGAAAAAACATAATGAGCATAAATAAGCAGGAGAGCGCTCACTGAGCAAACACTGCTTTGCTGTTCTTTCCCTGTAAAGACGTTTTTCACGTCTTCTGACACACCTGCACTTTGCTTCCCATCAGAAGCCACCCCAACCTAAATATGAACTTTTTAAGAGCACCATTGTTTCCAGGACTGTAGGCAGCACTGAGGACACCACAGTCAGGTCCTCAGGTTTCACCTGGATCAAAACACCTTTGGATTCAAAATTACTGACTTTCCACAAAGTTTCTTAGAGCACTTTCCACTGATGATGAGACTCTGAGAAAGCCCCTCTGCCATGGAGAAAATGTTCACACTATCACACAGTGAAACTTGAGCACAGTCATGTTTCTGCCAGTTGAGCAGTGGCTGCAGGAGCGCATTTAAAATTAAATAAGCTGAAGAAGATGGATGGATGGATGGATGGATGGATGGATGGATGGATGGATGGATGGATGGATGGATGGATGGATGGATGGATGGATGGATGGATGGATGGATGGATGGATGGATGGATGGATGGATGGATGGATGGATGGATAAAAACTAATGTAATTGGCATGTAAAAAAGGGTAAAAAAAACAAAAAAAAACATGTAAAAAGAAATGTGTATGACATGAGGGTGAATGACTCAGCTGTTTGTGGACTTTTAAAAATGGAAAATATTGGTTGTACATGGACGCAGATCAGACAGGACAGATAAAAACATTCAGAAACAATAAACAAATACACAATTAAAAAATAACTTGTAAAGTTCATATGGCAAAAACCATTCAGGACAAATTCACAACCTGCTGTGAGATCTTTTTTATTTGTCAACGTCTTCAAATGGCCCGACTGCGGCTGACTAATAAAACCACCACCATATATACATTTATCATCCATCCATCCATTAATCATCCATCCATGCACATAGATGTTGGTGCCCAATTAGAAACAAATAATGAAGAGCTGATCGCATGAGTGAGGCCACAGTTTCCAGCCCATTATTTCCTCCTGGTTTATGGAGTTGAACTCGGGCGACCTTTCTCTGAAACGTGCAGCAGGTGCACATGTTAAAAGATGTTCCACCCTCTCTTGAGTATTAGTTTTAAGACTGTTGTGCATAAGCCTTGAGTTTTCTATAATTTTTCCCCAGCTGCCACTTCAAAGAGCGCTCGTCCTCACATGCAGTAAAGCGTAATCCTCCCCTACAAACAGCTGTCTGTCAAAGCCTTTAGACCACGATCAACCTCTCTGACTAAAACTGTGGATCAGAAATTTTTTAGCAGCCGGCTCAGCTTATTTCTACGAGGAAGGAAAAGTTTATCTGAGGCCTGAAAGCTTGAGTCACTCTTCTCCTCTCTGGGTTTAGCGATCGTAGTTTGTCTAAAGTTCCACGTCTTCGGTCTGTTTTTGTTGCTCCAGTGAAACCTGAATGTCTTCAGAGATGGAATACGGCGCTGACCTTTTATGGTTTGGTTTTGAATCGAGGCAGGTGGGCATGAGAACGGTCAGGATCTGTAATGGATATGAAGTTTATAAACTTTGCTGTTTTTCCTGTTTATGAACAGGAAAAATGAGTCATGTGCTTTTCATTAATCTTAACAATGCCATGTGTGAAATGTCAGATGTCTATGATGGATATGCCCAAAGATTTGAATAATACAAGTCTTTAAAATGATCTCTGACAGCCAAACACAGACTCTCTGCTTTGAATACTGAGTTTCTAACGTTCCTCGTATTTTTGTAACTCAACTGGTCTCAGGTTTCTTTATTATTAGTGATACATGCTCCAGCTGTGAACTTCCTTCTTTTATTGTGCGACCAAACTCAGTGTATTGTCTCTGAGTAGTTTGTTGGGCCCACAGCAAGTTTATTGATAATCAGACACAATGATTAACTGATCATCAGCAAGTGTGAGCACCTCTTTAAAAGCAGAAGTTTCTGTAAGGTGGTCTGGAGTGTTCAGAGCAGATGTCCCAGCAAATCTATCCCAAAGTCAGACAGTGCAACACACAGAGAAACTGCAAAAAACCCAAGAGCACCATGTCAGCCTCTACAGGCCTCAGTTAGAAGGTTTAAGGTTAAGGTTCTGGATAGACGAGACCAAAGTGGAGATGTTTGCCCATAAAGCACAGCGGTGTCACAAGACCACCAAGTGAGGTCATTGTCTCCAGTCATATTAGTTAACTTTATTATTGCAGATACACTAAGCTAATGAGCATGACTCTTATTGTTACCCTTTCATTATCAAACTGTGTGACTTATTTTTTACAATTTTAAGTAAAATGATGTCAGTGGATTGCAGCTCAGGGAGCTCAGGGAGTTTTTTGGATGGACCTGAACCTCCAAAGTGCAAACTGGTGATCGAATCAGCTGCATGTTCTCCACACAGAGTAAAGCTTGTTTGGCTGCAGTGCAGTTTCTTGAAACAATTCAAATGTGGAAAAAAATCAAACCTGGTGCATGTGGGACTCATTAACTCAACACATCGGGCCAGCTGGCAGTTTCTGGCAGGTCAGACGTGCAGACGCCTCTTTCTCCCTGATAGTCCTCTGTGAACCCACTGAGCTGTTTCATCAACAGAAGCTTCAAATCAATAAGTTCCTCTGACACACTGACATCCTCCTCATCAGCGTATCAGATGGCACACAGTCAGCTTGCAGCTGTTAATCAGGGACTCCCGTGAGCTCATATGTAAATATGGCATGTCTTTGATGCACTTCTTTGATGTTTTCCAGCTCATATCTGACAGTTTCCTCTTCTTTGTCAGTTTGATCATCTGACACAATAATGTTAAGTCTTTTATAAATTTCTGGATTGAGTAATTGTAGTGCATTGGGATTTGGGGGAATTCTGGGAATGAGTGAAACCAGAGGAAATCCTTACATTAATGAAGCTTCTCATGTGCCTCTCAATTGTTTCTTCAGCGAAAGTCGTCTCCGGTTACTTTGTGCTAGAGCCTCTCCACTTCATGCTAGTTCTCTTTCAAAGAGTCAAAACAGTGACCAATGAGCTTGAATTTATTTTGGGAAAGTGGGCGGGGTCACATGGGGTGAGAGCAAAGATTTTCTGGTGTTGCCAACAAAAATAATAATCTGCTTTTCTTGTCTCTATAGAAGAAGTTCGGAAACTTTTGGCTCCAGAGTCTAAAATCTGGGGACCTTTCAGAGGAACTAAAGGTGCCATCATCCCTTTCTCTGCGTTTAATCTCACTTCAATCACCTGACGTAATGTAGACAATACAAAAAAATGATGACCACCTCCTCTAGCTTCTCAAGGACACACAGTTGTTCCCAAGTCAGCTTTGAGATGGACTCTCTGCAGCATGTCCTGGGTCTGCCAAAGGGCCTCTTTCCAGTAGGTTCATATTTGGAACATCTCACGAACATCTCACCAAAGAGGCGTCCTGGTGAGCTAGCTCTTTTCAATGTGAACTACCAGTTCTACTCTGAGTCAACTGCTTCGCTTTCACACTCAGCTCATATTGGTACATTGTCCACATCACTGTAAATGCTTTTGAAACAAATTATACATCCCTCTTCTGCACCGCTCACCCTGAGGGCAGAAACTCATTCCACACCTGGAGAACTGACCTCGGACATGGAGGTGCTATTTCTCATCCCAGCCACTTCACAATTCAACAGCCACCAAAGCCAAAAGCACCACTTCATCTGCAAAAGGCAGGCACGAGCTCCTGAGACCATCAAACCCTCCACCCTCTACCCCATCACTGAACCTAGAAATGGTAGAAATAGAAATGGTAACGGGGGACCCCACCAAGAACAAGTCTGTTAGTTAGAGTTACATTTACAAAGATGCTCTAGTGATAACGTGATGTCCTCTGATTAACTATGACAGTTTCACAGTTACCATAAGAGGTCATGAACAGCTGCAGAGCGTCAAGACTTTACAGTTTATTACTGTTGATTATAGCTGATGGTTGTCTCTGAGTCTTTATGGGTTTTACATTTTTACATATGTCAATAAATACAGCAGCTCACAGTGCAGCTGACTGCACTCATGTCAATTATTACGTATGACGATGATCAATGACACATTTTTCATAACCACCTCATCTTTTATCATAAAACATATTTCATCAAAACTGATTTCATGAAAAATGAATTCCAATCTGTGACACATGTCACCAGGTAAACGTTCCTGTCTGCAGCAGCCTGTTAGTCACAGTGTGTGTGTGGTGGGGCAGTGAAGTGGCCTTCGGTCTCTGTTTTCTGTTTCGTTCTCAGAAATAAACCTTTCTGCTCAGCAACAGTCGAGCTCCCTGGAGGCTCCGTGTGCATAATCCTGCACTGTGCTGCTTGTGTGACGAGCTGTTTGGATTTCAGAGCTCTTGACTTTTGCAAAACAACATTTCTGGCAAATCTTTCGGGCGTGTACGATTTAATGACTGGACTTCTTTAGATATCAATCAGGGGTTTGCTCTTTAGGTCTTTTGTCTCTGTCTTAAATTCTCTCTGTCTAAGAAACTTGTTGACTATAATGCTGTCTCCTAACCTGAGGCCTAAGCCACCAGTGGGGCCCACATGCAAATGTTGGGTTCAAACTAAGCGCTGAGCTTCTTTACTGCTGTTTTATATAAAAAGGCGTGTAGCTATGATACCCACTGGTTTCTAGGATCAATGCTCAAACACGGTCCAGAGGTCCCATTCAGGCTAGCAGACAACTAGCAGCTACAGCCACCTGTGGCACCATCCACCTGTCAGTCAAAGAGGCCACGCCCCTAAGGATGCAAAGTTTCAGCCTAAATACAATTTAAACAGTTGTTATGAAGGAAGAAATTATTTATAGAGTCCAAACAGTTTGCGTATCAGGCTGTAAACATGTTTATTTGTATTGTAAAGTTTTAACATGGGAGTCTGTCGGGACTGACACCGCTGCCTCTTTAGCATTACTACAAAATCAAAGAGATGATTATTCAGCTTCACAATGACATCTTTAAAATCTTTTAAAACAGTGTGAGGAGAGGAGGAAGACCACAGAAGAGGTTCATGGATGTAGTGAAGGAGGACATGCTGAGGCTGGTGTGTCAGATGAGGATGCTGGGATAGGAGTAGGCAGATGATGCGCTGTGGAGACCTACAAAACAAATCCTGTCTGTTTGAGAATCCTTCAGTAAGTCTTCCTTTACAAAGCTTCAGTTTTGATTCACTGTAATGCAGAGTCAGCCCTGAAAGCAGCGTCTGTAGACATCTGGGAAAGTTTCAACTTCCTCTTTGATTCCAAACACAAAGATCCAGAATAAATCTGTCAGAAACTAAATGAGAAATGAGAAACGAAATGAGAGTATAATGTCCTACAAACTCCACAATGACCCCCTAATTCAAAGTGCTGCAGGACTCTTGTATCAGGCTGCTTTGGCTTTCACTCTCTGGACCTAATGAAGTGGCAGCTGAGTGTAAGTTCACGTTGCTTTCTGCTGTCTGAACTCTTCTCTCCTCACTGAGCGTTAACCTAAAAAGCAGAGCGCCTCGGGGCTCTGGCCGCTCGCCTACACGGCTCTGATAACGGCTGCGAAGGAGGTTTGGCATTTTGCTGCAGCCTTGCATGTTGTTGTGGAAGCCATCTGTCATCCTGCATGGCAGGGGTTGAGGATGGCCTGGGGGGTCCGGGGGCCTTAAGGCCTGGCTCGGTCTCTCTGATCCCTGCGTGGCATTTCCATCCGGCCGTGACCACCTGAGCACCGCGCTGCGACTGGCGGCAGTCAGAGCAGGTCGGAGCTGAGCAGCGGATCGATGGAGTAACTGGTGGGTGATGCTGGGATCAGGCCTCCATCAGTCCCGCTTTCTTTCCTAATCATGGTGATTACTCGCTTTTCGGTGCCTTGAACGCCATGTCAAGCAGAGTGATTTTATTAACAATCCACCGCTTTTGTTCCTGCCTGTTTTTTCTTAAAGGGCTTCTTATTGTCTTCAGAGCTCTGACGACAGAGCCGTGGGGATATTTTTAACCCAACTCACCCTAAGCAGCAGAGTAACCTCAGCATAGCCTCTCCTCTCTCACACTCACTGAGAGATCCGTGAACACAGTATTAACAGGACTGGCTTTCCCTCACTGTCTGTCACAGCATCGGATGTTTGTTACAGATTTTGTAACAGCACATCCAGACACCAGATAAAGCATGCCCACAGAGTGGCTCTACAGTCTCCATAGAAGGTAGCAGCATAACAGGCGTTTAACATAATCCAGCATACAAATTCATAAGGAATAAAAGAAGATATTGTACAGCTGTTTGGCATTTTACATTCTGTGTTTAGTACTGTGTCACGATATTAACTTAGGTTGGCATTTTAGCAACGTTT
Source organism: Pelvicachromis taeniatus (assembly GCA_015108175.1). Classification (NCBI taxonomy): domain Eukaryota; kingdom Metazoa; phylum Chordata; class Actinopteri; order Cichliformes; family Cichlidae; genus Pelvicachromis; species Pelvicachromis taeniatus. The sequence continues at coordinate 1,753 of VURO01018814.1, read as the reverse complement.
TATTTATGCCATGTAAAGATATGTAAAACATTTGCAATAAAAAAAAAATTGATTTTGAGCAGACATGAGAAACATAACTCTGTCAGGGCCCAAGCAGCCAAATGACACACAGGTACAGGTAAACTACTCAAAGAACAATGAAAACAGGTTATAAATAATTCCTGCTTAAAAGTGTTACTACTGTTACAGTCACACTAAAGAAAACTGTGACTGCAGACCAAAGTAAGACAAAATTTTCATGTGACCTGGTCTGCATTGAGCTGTTGTCTCACTATGACTTAGGGTAGCAATGAAACAGCGATAAGACAGTTCATGCTGGAATGAGGTCAAGTTGGCGATTATGTGCAATCTGTCTGTGATAACACAGCAAATAACTGGGATAAATCAATAAAAATTAGAAATATGCTGCTGGTTTCAAACGTCAGAGGTTTGAAACAGAACAACCTTGTTTTTATTTAAAATTATAAACAGAAGACAAGCAGCTGACTTGAGTCCCGTGTTGTAAAGAGTCATACTGCAGATAAGCTGAGCTGATCAGACCGACTCAGATGAGAATCTGTCCTCATCTATAAATTACACAGTAGGTATTTGCAGACCTGCTCCAGCTTGTCTGATAGCAATCCCAGTCGTGCAGAGTCGGACCACAGTTGTTTGGAGAAAGGTTGCCTCCCACTGAGCAACCTGTGCAATTACCTTTCAATCAAAAGTGTCCAACCAGAGGTTGGGTGTGTGATTTGTCAAGAGTTGGTCACTGACAGCAAAAACGCAGTCGCCAGGCAACAAACCATTATAAACACGAACCACATCTAAACTCAACAGAAAAAAATAACCTCCTTGCAGTTACACTATGACACTTTCTTGGACTCAACATTTGAACCAGCTCCACCCGCAGCTTCCTGTTTCATCAAACCAGGTAGGGCGGAGCCATAGACAGGTAATGACTGTCTATGGACAGTCATTACCTGTGATGACAAATCTTAATGTGTTATTTCTGAAGTTACTGTAGAGAGGATAAATATAATTCTGCATTTATAAAAATATAACAAACAATGGTTGAAACACAACAGTTCACAATAAATTATCTGAACTGATTAATTGGTTTAAACCAAATGAACACCATAAATATTATTTACTGCACAGAAAAATTTCAGGCCAAATTCTCAAATTTACCAAATACCAATTCAAGAGTTTAATTTTCTAAATTTTACTGACAAACATAATTTGTCAGTAAATTATGTAAATTAAACACTAGTGTTTGTATGACTGGATGAACAGATGAATGAATGGATGGATATTTGAATGCTTGATTACAGAGGTGTGGACTCGAGTCACATGACTTGGACTCGAGTCAGACTCGAGTCATTAATTTTATGACTTTAGACTTGACTTGAAAAAATGTTATAAGACTTGGACTTGACTTGGACTTTAACACCAATGACTCGGGACTTGAATTGACTTGAACCTGTTTACTTGAAATGACTTTATATTTTACCCCAAATCTAAAATTTAACACACATACTATATTAAACGTGCGGACCATTAATTCATTTTATTCATTCAGGCATTCTTACCACACTCCGTATTTATGTGAGCGTGAGCTGTAGCACAGCCAATCAGATTAACCAGATTTAAAAAAAAAAAAACGCTTCCAAGAGTAATTTCTTTCAGGTACATAAACTACGAATTAGTCAACAAAAAACGAAATGCAATATGCAAAACATGCAAGAAGAGAATCACAGACGGAGATGGAACA
>VURO01018811.1:0-18020 GCA_015108175.1 Pelvicachromis taeniatus | reverse complement strand
TCACGAGCTGTGGGTAGTGACCGAAAGAACGAGATCGCGGATACAAGCGGCGGAAATGGGCTTCCTCCGAAGGGTGGCCGGACTCTCCCTTAGGGATAGGGTGAGAAGTTCGGCCATCAGGGAGGAGCTCAGAGTAGAGCCGCTACTCCTCCGCATCGAAAGGAGCCAGTTAAGGTGGTTCGGGCATCTGATAAGGATGCCTCCTGGGCGCCTCCTGGGTGAGGTGTTCCGGGCATGTCCCACCGGGAGGAGGCCCCGGGGTAGACCCAGGACACGCTGGAGAGATTATATCTCTCGGCTGGCCTGGGAACGCCTTGGTGTTCCCCCGGATGAGCTGGAGGAGGTGGCTGGGGAGAGGGAGGTCTGGGCTTCTCTGCTTGGGCTGCTGCCCCCGCGACCCGGCCCCGGATAAGCGGCAGAAGATGGATGGATGGATGGAAGATATTTGCTTGGTCAAATTAGATTTTATTTGAGCCACAAATCATTGTGTGGATTTAAGATATTTTTGTATCTTTGTTGTATTAAACCCAACTGCTGTAACAAATTTCCCAGCTTTGGGATAAATAGGGTACATCTTATATTAAATGAACACCAGCACTGGCTTGAGCTTCATGAAATTATCCTCACTAGCAAAATAAGCATAGATCAACATTTTTATAAACAACTCACATCACCATAGTCATACTGTTCATCTGTCCACAGCACCAAAGTCACAAAGAACAAAATGCTGCGGACCACAGAGAGCTGCAGGACAGCAGCCATCATCCAGGCCCGGCTGCTGCTGCACACAGGAGAAGGGACAAGGCTTTCATATGTCAATCTGCTACTGTATCTACCACATTTTACACAACACAGCCAGACCAATACAAAGGACTTACATCCAGGAGGTGTGTGCAGTTCTTTACAATATATCTGCAAATTGCAGTCCAGGTAACATACATCTGGTGTACAAAGGTACTAAAAGCCATAGCAGACATTAGTGCCACATGATCTGTTAAGATGTGCCACCTCTACGATGTCCACGAGATGATACCCCCTAATAAAACCTTAACCATTTCACTTTACGTGCAGTGGCAGTGTTTTACTCAGATTCGTGGCTGCCGCTGTGTACCTGTTGATGGTCACCATTGGGAGGCAGCAGCAGCAGCAGCAGGGAAAAGGATCTGGAGTTACCTGTTGTCCAGACAACATAGCCAGCATACGCACTTTCCCTCCAAAGAAGTCTGTGATCAGTTCCATGAATTTCAACAAGGTGATAGAGTGATACCTGTACCAAATACACACATTTGGACAGGATATACACAACCTTTGTGATCACAGTTAGTCTTTACAGTCCATTCTTGGTAACTTACAGAGAAGCAATGAAATTACAGAGAGAGGACGAACGGGGAACATATAGTGCTATCACAGAAGTGAAGGCAAACACCTAAAGGAAACAGGAAACAGGAGTAAGACTCAACTGTAGTGCACGCTGGACTGGAGCACATCAGCATACAACTTCAGCTCAGCTCATAAAAGGAGCTGTGTGTGTGCGTGCATGTGTGTGATGAGACTGAAGTTACCGGATACATTCCTAATATCCAAAGGTAGAGATATTGACGTCTCAGTGAGGAAATGTTGCGCAAGAAGAAGCCCACCTCTTCCAGAAACACCCCAAGTAAAATGACAGCCAGGCCGACTGGGATGAGGAAGAGCCACAGCTCATTTTTAATGGCTGAGAGAAAAAACAGTAACACACAAAGGCACAATAGAATTTTTATTAAAAAAAACTACACAACACTCTTAGAAACTGATGAGAAATCAACACACATACACTGCAAGCTTCCAATTTCTTTTACATCTAACTCTTTGGATTCTCTCCAGTGCTATTTTGATGTAGGTCAATCATTCATAGTTTATGATCATTAAGTCCTGCCAGAATATTTTTTCTCTTACACCTGTGCATGATGTTCGGGATGCATCTTGTCAGTTTTTCAGAATTTTTAGCAGTTTTAGAAAATGAATGTTTGTAATGTAACATTTCGGCCATTGAGTAAGGAGAAGTACATCAGGAGATATGACAGTGTACATCATCTCAGGTACAGATTTCTTCAACAGTTTTATATCGATGCTAAATGATTCTAACAAGCAACAACAAAGTTCTTATAATATTTATTAAAGTCTGTTTTTTCTCTGTATGCACATCAGAAAAGAATACAGATCAAACTTTTCTGAATATTATAACTAAAATATTAAACTAAAACGCTATGGGTCATGCCAAAAAGAGTTGAAACTGAGATAGTTTATCACTCCATCTCACTTAATGGGCATTAACAAGGAGTGATAATAAATGCAAAGATACTCCTTAATATTCTGCTACAGCAGAAGTAGGCAATTGTACTTACCAGTAAAAATTTGGGATGACAGAGGGATCTCAGGCCCAATCCAGCTGCAGTTGGCCTTACTTCTCATTCTTTAAATAATCCTACTCACCAGGCATCCGTAACAAATACATAAAAAATATCATAATTTACACCAGTCAGCTACTTCTTTTAATTCATAACTAACTAAATATCACAGCACCAAACTTTTACCTTCCACAAACTGCGGTTTTGTGTAGAAAGACTTGCAGGCCAGGCCTCTCCTGTCCTTTCCGTGTTGACCTGAACACTTCCTGTCTGACTAAAGATGTTAATCATTGATAGATACATGTAGGGGACAGGTGTGGGATCCAAGTTCATCTTGAACAGCCAACAGTTTATGTGAGAAGAACAAATAGTTTAAAAATACACCCACAATATTTAGTGCAGGTGCCACTAAACAACATTTTTCATAAAATGAGGATCGTGTGACTATATGTGAAATATGACTACTTTTATCTCTTTTGTCAAATATTCTGGCCCACTTTGAAGAATATCTCATGCAATGACAAAACTAGTACCTCGAGCCCTTAAATAGAAACAGCATTGTTATACAGAATTGTTTAATACAGTTTAAAATCCTTCACCGGGCGTACTTAAGCAAAGCTAAACTAGCCAAAATATACAATACCTCTGACGATGGATACCCAAGGTGCAAGCAATCACCCACCACTATGAGCCATATGTTCTGGGCCTGCTCTGATTTGAACTGGTTCTGGGAATGAATTTTTAAAGGTTTTTCATATGTGTGCGAGAAAACAATTGATCCTAATGTCTTGATGCATGCTCAAACATCCAGGTAAGTAAATCCCAAAGTTGATTGTGTTCATCTGGACGTAGCGTTTTCAGTGGGAGAAACGTTTTGTCACTCATCCAAGTGACATTTGCATAATGACTGAAACTAGCACCACTGAGGGAGCAATGGGCTGGGAGGTCAGTTCCTTGACTGATCAAAGACCATTGATCAATGGCCATGAGTACCATCCATAGAGAGTTGGGGAATGGCTGCAATCACAGCATTGTAAGATGGTGAAAGACGCACCCTTAGGCCCCTTCTTCAATTCAGAGATGGTCTTTCCCTTTTAACATAAATGGCCTCCTTGACTCCCCGCTCAAACCAGCATTGTACGCTGTAAAGGTAAAGACCATCACTGAATTGAGGAAGGGGCCTAAGGGTACATCTTTCACCATCTTACAATTGTATTGTACAAAACAATTACAATGTGATTGCAGCCATTCCCCAACTCTCTCTCATGGCCATTGATCAATGGTCTTTGATCAGTGGGCCTTGATCAGTATTTTCTGATCAATGGTCATGAGAATTTGCATATTAATGATCAAGGAACCGACCTCCATTGTTCCGTCAGTGGTGCTTGTTTCAGTCATTAGGCAAATGTACTGTTTATAAGTTTGGGGAAACCTGCAGTCAGCTGAGACTGAAGAAGTCACTTGGATGAGTGACGAAATGTTTCTCCCACTGAAAACGCTGCGTCCAGATGAACACAATCAACTTTTTGAGAATTGATCCTAATCCAATGACAGCAGTGATTGGTGTCCTCTCAAACCAACAAGGTTTAACCTCTAATCAAATGAATGCAGTGGCTTTTTCAGATCTCCTGGCATGCAGGCCGATTCTTCTTAAATGGAAGGATTCAGGTCCGCCAGCATTCACTCAGTGGGTGAGAGAGGTGATGAAGTGCTTGTAGATAGACCATTTGAGATGCAGTCTGAGAGGGTCACAATGTCAATACCACAAAACCTGGTCATCCTTTATTAAATATGTGGAGAAGTTGTCCTTTACTGAAGTATGATGTAATACTGCTTTTATTGTGTGGGTGTTTTTTAAAGCCACCTGCTCTCTGTAGCAAGCCAACAAGAACTGCACACAATGCAGTCTTGTTGGCACTGTTTAATCCTCAGAGAGAGTGTATGCCTTCCCAGTGGATTTCTCATTATTAAAATAAAAGACAAATTAAAATAAATAAATAAATAAATAAATAGAAACAGCATACATTGATCACAGGCACACACAGTCAAAACCAGTGTCCCAAATCTGTCAAACCAGGAGAAATAACTTCCTCAAATACATCTGGCAGACTGTTATGGTTTAAATGACATCCCAGAATATGGACTTATTGTAAATAATTCACATTGGAAAGTGTTTTATCTAGTAGTTATATATAAGTTTTCTTAAAAAGCAATGATATTTGTATTTGGTCAATTATTTCACTGTTGTAACAATGCTTTTTGATAATAAATCCTATAAATAAAGCCTGTTTTTCACCCTTAAATGATACCACATTTGTAAGGAAAATGCATTTGTGGGTTGAGTTGAGTATGTGGGTTGTGCCCATGAAAAACTTGCTATATCTTCTGTGCCAATGCCAAACAGCTTTTCTTGACTCTTGACTTGTGTTCAGCAAAACCCAAGTTGCAGTATAATTTGGAGTGAGCACTAGTACCATCACTTAATTAAAAGTAAAGTTCCATATAAAGGGATGGTTAGGGATGGGCTGCAAAGGGAAGAAGACATAACAAGACAATTTCCTCACCCTATCAGCACTCAAGAACCATAAGCAGTCCTAAGATGTGGTCCTAAACTTGATCAGCTGTAAAACAGCCTGTTTCAGTTTTCAATAAATTACATGCTCAAAAAAAAAAATGTTTTGTCTCCCTCCCATTTGTTCTTGTTGCATGGTGAAGCTCTACTTAGAACCTTGTTAAGATCCAAAGATGCAAAATATGAGGGTGTCTTTTTTGTTGCCATTTTTCAAGTGATCTTAAACTTTTGGTCCGGACTGTATATGGTATAGAAAAGATTTTAACTGAAGCTCCACTGGGGCTGTTTTTCATCTAATTTCAACTTTACTAACCCTAGGCAAGTTGTTAAAAATGGCATTTATTTCCAAAAATCTATCTTCAGAAATCAGCAGTAAAGCTACATGCAAATACAAAAGAGGTAAAGTTTTAGTTCAATGTTACCTTGTGACATCAGCACAGGGTTCAGCCTTCACATTACAGTAATGTGATTAGCTGATAGGCCAACTGAACAGAGCATAATTAAAAATAATCAGTTTACCAAGGCAAAGGAGATGAATGCAACACTACCTTCATTCACCCCAAAGCTTCCCCAGCTCACTTTTCGTAAGCATCCAGGCTGGTCAACCTCAGGAACATCAATCAAAACACTTTTTTTTTCACAAAGCTCCCTACTAAATTAAACCATTCTTAATCATTAGATAGTTATAAAGGGTGGAATATACTTTTTATGCTACAGGGATGTTAATTTCACTCTTTGCTTAGGATCTGTCTTGGGCACAATCAATCTCTAAGAAATAAATAAAAGCTTACAGGTTATATATTTATACCCTTAATTTTAGAATAATAAGAATAATAATAATAATACTCAAAATAAATCAACCCCTGGAATCTTTTTCTGTCCTATTCATGATCTCTCGATATTCTGTGAGCATGGTGTTCACAGAATATCACAAAAGCACAAAATTATTGTCATCAGCTTTTGCAGGTGTCACATGAAAGAGGAAACGTATGTTTCTGCAGATGCGAGGAGTGGTCAGCAGTGTGCAACAGGATGCAGAGGACTTTCCACACCCCTGGAGCAGCTGCCTGCTGCTTGCTGCATTACTGGTGGTTCATAGTAACACCTTTGGTCTTACTGACCACAAAAAGCACCAAAGATTCATGAAGCACTTTATTCTATGCCATTTTAAGCTTTTTATATCCACCCCATATCAACAACCAATTAAGAATGACCAACTAGTCTAACATGCATCACTGGGTGTGGGAGAAAGCTGAAGTAACTGGAGGTAACTTACAGGATTTACACATTTTCCAATTTGTCCTACTGGTAAATCATGGAGATGGGTGACAAAGAGAATGGAGTCAATGCCCTGTTATCTTTTTAAATATACTGGGAAATTATCCAAGTACCTGAATTGTTTGTTATGTCCATTAGTTGGACTTTTGATCGGTACAGTAAAATGTCAGGTAAAGGCGTGTACAGCAACTCATTTTCAGTCAATTATCTGTACTGCTGTCTAGTAGCAGAGAACTTTATTTTCAGTTAACTGAGTGAGACAAGATCCAAATTATACATATGTTAAATAAATATATGTTTTTTGCAAATTATTGTATTTAGCATTTATTTAAAAAAGTATAAAAAACAACAACAATAACAACAACAGCAGTAAAACAAAATGATATGATGACAAAAGATTTGATCAAATACAGCTATGAAGCTACATTTCATTTTCTTCACATGATCAGAAGCTGAAATGTATTTGGACCTGCACATGTCAAAGGTTTCTGATCAATGTTAATTCATATGAATGGGCCAATTTCTACTTTTCGTTTTACTAATCCTTTAGAGACCAGTCACTATTTCAAACAGGCCAGAAAAGTTGTTTGGAAACTCATTCACATCCAGTGCATGATCTGTCAGAATCACCACCGCACACACTCAGTCATTCCCCTGTCCTAAGGTCCTTCCCACTTCAGCATATCTCTGTCTTTCATAATCAGGTTTACACTGAAACAAAGAATAATTAGCAGGTGTCTCTGTGAGCCTTTTCATCTCTCATTATTTACACCATTATTTAATTAAACAGTAGAATACCCAGGAAGCAAACACAACCCAGTGGCTGGCCCAGTTCAGTTCAGACCACCTCTGGATGGTGTGGATGGCTGTGAAATCCTGAAAACAACAACAAACATGGATGCTGTTAGTCCCTGCATAGCCCAGGGAATTATCCATACCAACCATACTAGGGTACACATGTGCACATGGCATTTGGATCCTGTCAGCTAAATCTCCACAAACAACCAAAAGTGTTCAAATGGTTATTCCATCTCAAACCAACATGGCCCTGCTGCTCAACATTCTCAGATGTGCATAAAAAAATCTTTGGTCCACAGTTTGAACAAATAAATGGTAAATGGTCTTGCTCTTATGTAGCACTTTTCTACTCTATATGAGCACTTTACACAACTTGTCTCATTCACACCATTCAGAAATTGTCACTAGCTGTATTTTGCAATGTGCTGTTTATGTTTAAGTTGAGTTTTTATGAGCATTTGTTCTTATTAGAGTATGGCTTTAATTTTTTTCTATATTTAAACTAGCCAATACGCAGACGTTTTTTTAATGGGTGCATCCCAAATTGAAAAATCTGAGACCAGTAAGAATTTCAGGTTTTTATCTTTACGTTTTTCAGATTTTCACGTTCAAAAGTTGTCCCTGATTTCAATCTGTGAAAAAATAGCCTGAAAATGGTTTGATAGACCACAGTTTAAAAACTTTTTTTTTTTTTTTTTTTAAATATATAATATATGCAGCTGAAAACTTCACTGCAATCATGTTCAAGTATTCAACCATAGGTTTTTAGGACAATCAGAGTTGGCTGAATGAAAAATCTTCTAAAAATGTGCCGATTTGAGAGAGAATAACCGCAGTGCAAAGTATATAATTATTGTTTATGGATACAAATCAACTAGTGGTTTTTCTGGCAGAGGTGGTGAGCTGTCCTACAGCATAACATGCAAGTTTCACCACAGAATTCAGTTTAAAGCAATCAGACCAATTGAAAATGATGAACATTCTGCTAACAGTTTAAAAAAAAAGAAGAAAAAAAAAAGAGCAAGACATCCCACATTATAAGAATATTCAGTGTTATTATTTTATGAAAGCTGTCACTTGCTGTATTTCCAAATCGAGACTGGGTATAAATTTGCACTCTGACAAAATATCTTCTACATATACAGGTGGGGTCGGCCCTTGTGGGGTTCTTACCTCTTCTACCTCCTGTTCATCAACTCCTGGGTCAAACATGGAGCCTAGGTAAGTGAGATGAAAGATGACCAGCAAGCTGAAAACCAGGTTCAGCAATATCACCCAATAATCCTACAGACCGCAGAGGAGCAAATAAAAGACAAAAGAAAAAATAAAGACAAAGGTTGCATTCTCTCCCTCAATCTACTTAACATTAAGAAATAACTTGCTAACAATAATTGTTAGCGTTCTATTCCATGGTTTTCTAGCCATCTTTGCTTTGACTAAATTGACAGTGTGTATGAAATTATTGTAATGGTGAAAAGCTGGTGCCAATCAGAAGTTTTCTAGGTGGTAGTTAATGGTGGATCAAAATGTGATGCTACCTTCCCCCAATTCCACTAGGACAATTTCTGATGGTGCTTCAGCATACACTGAAGTTACACTTGTTTGGGAAGATTCAGCTAAAGAGATGGGAAAAAATCTGTTTTTTTGAAACAGGAGTGAGGACTAGAAAAGTTGAGCACTCAAAATAATGTAAGTAGAAAAGTTATAGATTCACATGATTGAGAGTTGCTAGTGCAGACTTAGTGGAGGGCTGTGTGCAGGAATGCAGGAGTGAACCAGAGCAAGGTCAAATAACAGTAAGTTCTCACAGATGGCTGCTGTCTGCAAATGAAACAGTTGGAGTGGGGCAAAATAGTGTGGGAGAAGAAAAATAATGAGAGAGAAACAGGAAAGGCAAAAATGCAGGAGGAGGAAAGCACCAAGAGATTGGGACCAACTTGTGTGCCAACCAGGGAGAGCTAAGTCTAGACCAGGGCCCGCCCCAATGGTTTTTCGACCAATCAGATAGTACATTTTTCATATTTAAGTTTGGTTATGGCTAAGTGTCCAGAAGTTGGCTACAGCTAACTGCTTGCAGACTGTGAACCAAAGAGATTCATGTACATGAATTGTTTTGAACTGCTTGAGGCAATAAATCTAATGAATTGGACTTCTGCTCTCTTCATCTTAGAGAAAAAGAACATGCAACACAGGCTGCTAGTGACATAGAATTTACATTCAAGATACAATTTAAAATGAGTTGTGTATTATGTCTTTTTATACTTGAATGATTCATAGGTCAGTTTTAAATGGCCTATCGACCTGTGTGTGTTTTTTTGTTTTTCACTGTCTCCATCTATTAGCTGAGTAGAGATGAAGCTGCACCTTTTTGTGCTGATGGCTGCAGTCAGAGGCACAAGGCCTAGACAGGATACAGGCACTGAAGATAGAAGCAAGCCTCTTTCTCAGAACTGAGGATGACAAAAATAATCAGTTACATTAAATTAAAACACTTTAAACATGAAAATGTAAAAAAACAAACAAAAAAAAAAATCAAATTTGACTTTCTACTATTAAATGAACATGATGGGGCGACATGATGAGCAAAAGAAGGATCGAGCACTCCCTCAAACAGCCTTTGAAGACGTGCCAATCACAGCTGTACCCTGCAACATGCAGCATGAATATTCCTGGACTCTGGATGAGTAACACCATGTTCAAACACAGATAAACAACCAAATTTACACGTCTGGCACAGGAGAAGCTGAAGAGGTTGTTCCTCAATGTGAATCATTATCTGTTGTTTGGACATACTGGGAAAGCGATGTTAACCAAGACCAAATCATATGCAAAGCATTCTGTCATTTATTCAACCTCCTAAAAACATGGCATAAACTGCTGCACAACTAATGCATGAAGGCCAAGAAGAAGGCCCAACTTCAGTCAGATCGCCATAAAAGCAAACTCATACAGCATGTCAGTGTATCCATCCAGCAAACAAAGGTACACTAAAATCCCCAACACAAATGTATTCTGCCTGGCCAAAGACTAATAATGACGCCCAGTAGGGAAGGCTTCAGGATAATAGTTAACATACTGGATAAAAGACATATAATCCCGTCAGATGGTTAGTTTTCCAAAGTGGAAACACTACAGACAAGGAGGGAACTCACAGCTGTCGACAACTTTGCCACAAGTTTTAGTTTTAGTCATGTCATTATGCACATTGTGCAAACATTATGCACATTCACAGTGTATGAAACAAAAGACTTTGTTTACTTATAAGAAATGCACTGAAGCTTTTCCTGTAATTAACAGGAATGTAGCACAACGTAAAGGGAAAAGCTGTGCAATGTTCATTTAATTACATGTTCAATATAAAAGAAATAATATTACTTTGTTTTTTCATTTTTCTTTTAAGAGATCAACTGAATTTACAGAGATCCAAGTCAGTGTTCAGTTTACACGACATTGCAATAACAACATTTTTGTCACTAAAATCTAAGAAAGATTGTGACAAATAATTTGGGCAGAACTTTTCAGCCTTGTTGGCAATCCTTAATCAAATCTAGTTCTTCAGTGTTTGCTGGATCACAACAGATCACGTCACGTGTCACTTCCTCACTTTAGTTCTGTTCCCCCTTCAGCAGTGAATAACTCTTCTGTGTGAGCATAAAGTTATCCATACCATGTTCAACATATGTGATGAATCCAAGTGAAAGCAGAACAGCTCCCAGGTGGAAACTGAGACCCTGGAGAAGATAATACAATTAGGTCAAGCAGGAGAGTAAAAGTTAAGCAGTAAACTAAGAACAACTAGTGATGTTTGGGGTGCATTTTGAGTTAAATGCTGTTGATGAGGAAAGCTGCTTGGCACAGATAGTTGTATAGATTAGTGGTATGCCTCAACATGGTTGTAGTTAAGATGAACTAATAGAATGGCATATTTGTTCACCTCTCTGACGTATAGGGGAGTGCTTAAATCTTAAGTGACTAGTTAATTGTAACTAGTTAAATAATCCAAAAATGTGTGAGTGTGTGTGTTTGGGTGGGTGGGACATCTATCATCTTTTAAATAATTACTGTCATATACCAAACACCTCAGTGAAAGGTGGACACTGTCCAAGCCTAGTGACCAGGTTGTTCAGTGAAATGTGACACAAATTATTGTTGGGTTTGTAGGGTCTACTTTACAATATAATTGTAAATTATAAATCAGTTTATAATTGTAATACACTGTATATAAAAATATCCTGTATAGATTTCTGGATACGAGTGTTGAAGTGTGAGTCATCTTACTAACATGCAGTAAGGCACTGGCTGTGTATGTCACCAGGATGGCTGGAAAGGTTCCCAATTTCATGGCATTTTTAAAGACATCTGAAAAAGATGGAGGACAGAATACACTGAAAACAACATTATGACAACCGTGCTCATACAAGATCATCTGCTGCTCCCACAACGGATCATCTTCTTCCATCTAACACTATCTGCATCATCCACCTCTGTCACACCGTCATTGTTGCTAACGAATCGAGGCGTAAAAACAGTTGCTTGTCCATCTGTAGTGTGGTCATTTTAGACAGTTTATTTCGCGACACCACGGCTTAAACGATAGCATAATATGAAATGATAGATGTTTTCATATCGTAATCAGATATATATCGTCATATCAAACAGCCCTATCTGTAGATACTGCAGCTCTGCACATCACTCGTGTTCTTTAACATCAGTACCAGTACACCATTTCTCAGGTATCCTCCCACTCTCTAAGACTGTGTTTAACAGTCTGCTCTCTCTCCTAGACATCACCATACCTCCAAAGGTATGTCATCTGTATTACTGTAGGTAACCTTAGAGTATAAAGTGTGCTGAGGTGACTGTTGTTGTGAGCTGGTGCTATGTAAATTAAATTGAACTGAACTGAATCTGGACCAACCACCTTTGCACTCTTCATTGCTGCCCTTACAAATCCTCTGCACTTACTTATTCATGAAACGTCTTCTCTCTTCATTCATCAGCTCCTTAAAGTTCTCCTATCTTCTCACCTCACTCTCTTCACTCGTTAGCATATTTCCATCTCTAACCTTAATCATCCTAACCTACTGCACATCCTTTCTGGCTCGAGCTCTCTGCTTAACCAATCCACTACTTCTCCGTTCTAATATCTGTTTAAAATTTATGCAACTATCCATCCATCCATCCATCCATCTTCTGCCGCTTATCCGCATTTATGCGGATAATTTATGCAACTATTAATTCAATTTTATTTATATAGCGCCAAATCACAACAAATCAACAACAGTCACCTCAAGGTGCTTTATATTGTAAGGTAGACCCTACAATAATACATACAGTGAAAAACCCAACAATCATATGACCCCCTATGAGCAAGCACTTTGGCGACACTGGAAAGGAAAAACTCCCTTTTAACAGGAAGAAACCTCCGGCAGAACCAGGCTCAGGGAGGGGCGGGGCCATCTGCTGTGACCGGTTGGGGTGAAAGAAGGAAGACAGGATAAAGACAGAGAGAAGATTGAGACTTACAGGTTTTAAGCCAGCGAGACATGGGGATGTTCCAGGATGTAACCACCATCACCATGGAGCGGGGGAATTCCACACCGAGAGGCTTCACCACTCTCATATCCCTGCACAGCAAACACACACACACACACACCACTACAGAGAATGTTTTTTTGTTTCACTTTTTCTTTCTGCTTTCTTTCAATTCTGCTATACCACCAGGTATAGCATCAGGTATAGCATGGTGGGGCCTTCATTTGGGTCGGAGTTTTCTCCAGGACCCAGGTCAGACTGACTACTGTTTCTTTTCAAATATTATTGCTATTACGCGCTGCGTCGTCTCACAGCATCACTATTATGTAATTTCTTCTTCAGTTTTACTGGCAGTTGACAACCCATTTAGTTAGCACAGGTAGTTGTACTGCCCTCTAGTGGAAGAGCATGTTGTTATTGAATATTGTTACTCAGAGTACTAATTAGCTGGAACCAGATAATCTTCCACAGCACACCTAATCATTTCTCACGGCACACCTACGTGCTGCGGCACAGTGGTTGGGAAACACTGCTCTAGGGGGTTGAAAAACATGACTGTTGATTAAACAATTTCAAGGACGAAGAGAGCAGAGCATCTGAGAGCAGCTGATAACAGATCAGCTAATATTACCATCTTGTCTTGTCTTTTTCTTCAGTGAATCCTCCTCCAGCCAGCATGCTGGTACCTTCACTCAGGTGACCCACAAAGTAGTTACTGAAGTGGAAGGACACTGCATTCTCGTAAGCATGCAGCCACCTATGCAACACACCACAATCAAGTCACATACAAACATCATCATTAAATAATCTCTGGTTGGCACATGACAAATAATTATACCAGCGCTTGTTAAAGCCAAATAATTCCAGCAATCAGACCTTCTTTAAATGCTAGTTCTGTACCCAGCAATATTTTGTTCAGCAAGTTCATTTCCATAAAACGTGAGAGGTGGACTGGTTTCTGTCTGTACTACTCATCTGCTGATGTTGCTTCCTCTTATGACACTATGATTGATACACCTGCACCATTTTTTTTCTTCAAGCATGCACATAATCTAAACCAACTCGTACAGCTGAGTTACTGTATGTAAGAGCTCTTTATCAAAGCAATGGTGACTAGGTAACCTGGAATCAGCCAGCTGCACAAAATAAGAAGACACTAACAGATATGCAAATATGTTCTGCACAACAGTGTATTCAGATTATAACTGTGACTGCAAAAGCTGCAGGACACGCCAAAAAAAGACTAACAATGGAGCACAAATAAAATAATCACAGTATTAAAATAGAATAAAATGTAATTATTTAATCTATAGTCTAATCTTTTTTAGATTTAGATCATAAATGGAGATAAAAGTCATACACTGTGGATCAAATAACAATTACAAATACAGACACACATATCTATCTAGTGTCACAGAATTGTTCTCATGACCAAGATGTTGTGATATTGTGACTTTCTGTGTGACATTTGATCCCATTTACAATCTAAACCTTAAAAGATTCGATTCCTCAGTAGACACCAAACTGGCTGTCTTCTCATCAGAGCTCCTCATCACATCCTGTCAGACATTTTCCTTGAAAAGAATCCCTACTTTTCACCATTGTGATGATTAAATCAGCCCTACTGAGTTTAATATAAGAAACAGTGCATCATTTTTTCACTATTTTCACAGCACGGTTATTAACTGGCACGCACAAGCGAGACCACATATTTCCCATACTGGCATCATTACATTGGCTCCCAGTTAGTTTTTGAATTAATTAGAAGATTTTATCATTTGTTTTTAAGGCATCGCATGGGTTAGCACCCTCATACCTTTCCAGTCTGTTAAACTGGTACACTCCTGCAAGATCACTGAGGTCTGTGGATCAATTGCTCCTGGCTGTCCCGAGGTCCAGATTAAGGCACAGAGGAGATCGGGCCTTCGCTGTGACTGCTCCTAAATTGTGGAACAAACTGCCCCTTCACATCAGGTCCTCCCCAACATTGGACTCTTTCAAAACCCGTCTAAAAACCCACTTTTATTCCTTGGATTTTAAATCAGAATGAGTTTATATTACTTTTATTTCTTATTGAAATATTCTTATTTTATGATTCTTTTTCTTAACTTTTATCATGTCTCCCTATGTTTTTATCCCTTTTGTTTCTCTTAATTGCACAGCACCTCGGTCAACAGTTGTTGTTTTAAATGTG
This sequence comes from Pelvicachromis taeniatus, assembly GCA_015108175.1. Lineage (NCBI taxonomy): Eukaryota > Metazoa > Chordata > Actinopteri > Cichliformes > Cichlidae > Pelvicachromis > Pelvicachromis taeniatus. Next base: position 3,256 of record VURO01018811.1, on the reverse strand, counting down.
CTATATAAATAACTTTGACTTGATTTCACAGATCATTCAAAAACACTGTCAAATTTCATCCATCTCTGTTAAACACTACTATTACATTTGAAACGAGTATAATACGTTCTTGTGTCATACCTTCATTTCAGTGTCTGAAATCACCAGAAGGAAAACTCTCAAGATCTCTCTCAAGTCATACTAATTAAAACCAGTGCAGAGGCAGCTTCTGAATCTTCTGTATAACAAACTGAAGATACAGTTTGTGGTGGGAGAAGAGAAAGGCTACAGTGCCAGTTATACGAAGTGAGAAAAGTATGACAGTACACTATGATACCATCATCAGAGCATGATTAAATAGTTTGTTTACTTGGGAATTTTAACTGTTAATTGCCAATATGGCAAACTAAAGACGAAATAATTTTTTTAAAATATGTTAATACTTGGGGGGAAGCCTTACCTTACTCAAATGTATCTTGGAAGCAGAGAGAGAAAGACAGACAGTATAGTGTCAAAGCAGTGTAGTGGAACAGCTGCTCTGGGTGGAAACGAACAACGTTTGAAATAAAATCTCTTACTTCTTTGTGACAGAGTTTCCACGGATCGGGATGAACCACGGGAAAAGGTATGGGGCAATACAGGTGGAGATTAGCAAACAGATCTGACTCTTCACTAGACTGCTGCTGGAGGTATGCAGCCACAACCAGCTCTGAAACCCAAATCCCCTCATTACCATCACAGTGCCATACAAGACTAGAAAGTACCCAGATTAAGGAAGAACTACCAGTTACTCACCAGTTTTGTGCCTTCAATAGCATTCTTATAAGTGGAGAAGCTGATCCAAGGACCAAAGACAACAGTACCCACAAAGAAAATATAGCCCAGGAACTCAGTTGGCGAGGGCAGGCTGCTCAGTGCACCTCTGTCCAAGTCAAAGGCCACAGAAATGGCCTTCATGGCCACCACCATCTGAGAGCCTCAAAGAGCGACAAAAACAAAGTCCTCTCTTCATACCATTACATTCACGTTTTATGAGAAATGACTTCCTCATAGAAGTCACTATTATAAGCTAACATATTCTGCATATAATATTAATACAGTAAATCTCAAGGATTTCTGGTGTGAGGATTGACCAAATTTGATACATTATATATGTATATATATATGACCAATATACTACAGTTCACAGTGGTCGTTTTTTTTAGTCTATGAGCTGTTCATATATGCACTGTCAAATCTTTCTGACATGCTTGTTGGACTGAGCTTTCATTTGCTGTATACGTATTATGGGCATGAATGCCATGAATGGTCATTTGGGGGATTTTAATGATTTATCAAATTGTTCTTTTTCCATGGTAGAATGTAAAGCATACATCTTTAATAACTTTAAAAAGCAAAAACTGGGTGAATAAGTTTTATTATGAATTAATCAGGATTTTCTCTAATCTACACCAGGTTGAAAGTATACGTACATCTACACTAATACTTAGTTAATGTTCGGTAGCAAGTTGGACTTCAACCAGACGCTTTTGGTTTGGCCATTAACAAGCTTTTGGCATAATTCTGGCTAGACTGATCTTGGTAGAGTTCATTTAAACTGGTTGATTTCCTGGCATGGACCCTGTTTTTAAGCATACTCCACCAATTTTCCATAAATTTGAGGCTTTGAGAATCCCACCCTAGAAGCTTAATGTTAACCTGTGTTATTCATTCCAAAACCAGCATTGATGGGTAATTGGGATCATTGTCCCAATTACCCATCAGTCTCTGTTGCTGGAACACCAAACTGTTTCCAACTTTCATCAGTCTACTGTAGTTGCTGAGTTGAGGTAAAGTTGAAGAATTTGGGGGGTAGTCTCCTCCTTCATTACACCCTCTATTCTGTGCAATGTACCATTATCTCAGGCAGCAAAACAGCCCCAGAGAATGACACTACCAGCACCGTGCTTCACAGTTGCTACAGTGTTTTCAGGTTTGAAAGCCTTACCTTTACTCCTCCAAACATACTGCTTGTCATTGTAGCTCAATATTTCTCTCATCTGACCATAAAACTTTTTAAAATTTTCCAAAACATTTAGAAAACGTACTAGTTGCAGTTAATCAAGACGACTAATGAGAAGCTAATGGGCATTGGCGTTGTCAAGTTAAAAGACAAGAACTTCACTTATTAAAAGCAAGTACATGTTAAGTGCTCCGAAAAAGTATTGTCCCAGACCTTCTATTCTTTTTGTCACATTATCATGTTTTAGACAAAGATGAGTAACTACTTTTCACTAGACACTTTAAAAAGTGGAGTTTTTAAATGACGACATATATTTTTTTGTTTTGTTTTTTTGTTTGTTTGGGCAATTCCCATGTGATAAAGTAATTGCCCCCTAAACCTAATAAATGGTTGTGCCACCCTTGCCAGCAATAACTACAACCAAGTATTTGTAATTACTGAACATCACTGTGGTGGAAATTTGGCCCACTTTGTTTAGAATTGTTTTCATTTAGCCACACTACAGGATTTTTAAATATGAACAGCTTGTTTAAGGTCATGTCAAAGGATCTCAATCAAGATTTGAATCCAGAGTTTGACACTAGCCATTAGCTGTTAAGAGGAGGTCTTAATGGTGTGTTTAAGATCATTGTTCTGCCGCATTACTCAAGTGTGCTTGAAATTCAGGCCACAAACTGATGGTGGGACATTCTGCTTCAGGATTTTCTGATAAAGAGCAAAATCCATTGTTCCATCAATTTCAACCATGTTTGACTGTTGTCAAACATGGCAAGTTTTCTTTATTTGTGAATCTCAGTGTGGCTCACTGGAGTCCTAAAGCTTTAGACGTGTAACCCTTTCCAGACTGATCGATGCCAATGACTTTGTTTCTCAGCTGTTTCATTAGATCGTAGCGCTAAATATTGATTTTTGAGATCTTTTATCCTCCTTCACGTTTTCAGACAAGTTCAATTTATGTGATGTCTTGATTTAGCAGATGTGGCCATAATGAGACATTTTGCATTTACTCAGCCTTTGTCTAGTATTAGAAATGTGTTTGAATGTATCAAACATGGGGAAAAACGTTCTCGCAGCACTGTATGTATTTGAGCCTGTATCAGTTTTAAACCCTGTGTGGACAAGAGGAAGTGCGAAATAATACTTATCGCCAAAATTCTTGTGTTTTTTTTTTTTTTTTATGTCATTAAAGATGTATGCTATACAGTCATTCCAACCTGGAAAAGGAAGTTTAAAAAAATCATTAAAAGACATAAAATATAATAATAGTAATACCCA
>VURO01018809.1:0-17335 GCA_015108175.1 Pelvicachromis taeniatus | reverse complement strand
AAAATTATGAAATTGTTTTTTTTTTTTTTTCCTATATGGAGATATTTCAGGGATTAAATGTGTAATAAAAAATCTTTACATTGACAGAAGGGAAAGTTAAGATCAAATGAGGTTGACATCCCCGCTGTAGAAAGTGTTAGCACAGTGTTAGAAGAAGCTTAACAGCAATAAAGGAAAACACACCTCAGGTTTAAATGATCCACATACACACAGATTCTTAGATGTGGACCTTTATAAAAATAAATAGATAAAATAGACAAAACTTTATTGATCCCTCGGGTGGGTTCCTTCGGGAAATTCGGTTTCCAATAGCACAGCACCGTCATAGTTGAAAGGGAAAATCTACAGTTGATCGCATCCAGATTTGAAAAAACAAAACAAAAAACAAAACAAAACAAGGAAGGAGAAGTAGAAATGTTTCGCCTTCTTCGCTCGAGCACTTTTGATAAAGTGAGGTTAAAAAAATAAACTAATGATTTAACAATGTAAATATGAGAAAGCGTGGGAACAGTGCTGGAGAAACGGATTTAAAGGGTGAAACAGAAGGTTCTTGACCTGTAGTTACTCTGATTAACGTCTTATCAGCATCTCTTTAGATTTCAGTGGACGGTGAAATAAAAGCAGGTAGAAAACAGCAAAGCAGGGGGGAGGAGCAGGAGAAGGAGAAGAAGAAGAAGAAGAAGGAGAAGAAGAAGGAGAAGGAGAAGGAGAAGGAGAAGAAGAAGAAGAAGAAGAAGAAGAAGAGGGAAACCCGAAACCCGGACTCTTGCAGCTGTTACAGGTGCTGATCATACAGTAAATTACACGGTATACCTCACACCACATTTACTTGGAGCATGTGTGTGTGTAATACCGAGGGTATAAAGAAGCATCAACACACACACACGGAGTCAAAGTGTTCGTGCTGTAATGTGAATGCTTTTGTCACTGTGTAATGCATACTTGCAGCTAAAACTAAGACCCTACTAATTCATGTAAAGCTGATCATGAGCTAAAGAAAGTCAGTGATTCACACTGTCTGTGTGTGAAGTGTAAGCACACTTCAGAATTTATGTTTTAAACAAGGCAAAGCAGAAAGACTGAAGGAACGTTGGTTATGTATCCCAGAGATATCAAAAACATTCGTTTTTGTTAACAGAGCTTTAAAGAACAAGACTGTTTCCGGATCACTAGAAATACCTTTAAATAAACATCTTTTTCCTTACGTGCCATGACCTAAACAAAAGGAAGGGGTATATTCTGCTGAATAAGATTTCAGATTCACCGATTGCCCCAGAAGCAGCAGGCCCGGGGCTGACGAAGGCCACAAAAGTCAGCCACTCACAATAAACTCCCACGCTCAAGCACCAGGTGTGGAAACGTGAAATACAAATGTTTAATCAAACTTTTTGGTCTCCATAGCCGAGTTCCTTCTTCATAAGCACTGCACACTGCACACACACTATATTGATATTAGGGCTGTGCGATATGACAATATATATCGGATGACAAAATTAAAGACTCACAAAGATGGAAGGTGATAACAGCGGACATTGCAACTTATATCTGCAAAGATATATTATCGGGATATGAAATGAAATATCGGGATATGAGATTGTGGACATATCGCACAGCCCTAATTTACATATATACAAAGACATCATCATCTGACTGCGAAGCTCGATGCTCATTGGCTAACGATTTCGAAGACTTTAACCCTGTCCTGGAAAATCCTCTTTTTTGGCACTTGGATTGACCAGAATTAAAGAAAAAAATGGAATTAACATTGAATTCAAAATGACGTCACAGAATTAAATCATATTTAAGTTTCTATAGGCTTCTATAAAAGTCCATTCATTAAGATAATGCAGTTTAGGCCCCACTACAGCTCACCGCACACTGACGGGTGGAGTCCTGGGCCGCTATATGTGACACCCACCCCTCCAACACACACACACACACACACACACACACACACACACACACACACACACACACACACACTCAGCACAGTCTGTCCAGTAAACTAACGGACAGTTTACAGGCTGTTGCGTATTCACTTTTCAGATCCAGAAGCTACATCTGTCTTTCACAGTGTCTATGGATGTATCTGTGGATCCCTATTGGCACACTTGTCATATCTATATGACATAAACAGCCCAACATCTGATCAAAACTAGTCCAGTAGTTGCACCAAAGTCTACTATAACACTGTCAAAGTTTTACAGTTTAGGCAGATAGCTTCCAAATTTACATCAAGCAACAGGTTCCTTCAATCTTTTAAAACAAATGCATTCATCATTTCTTTTATGAATTCCCTTTTAAATTGTTGCCCTGTCTATAACTGAAGTGTGCCTGTTTGCTTCGAACATGTCCTGCAGAGCTGTTTCAGGCTTCTCTCTGACCCCTTCTTTTAAAGTGCACTTGGCCTTCGCTTTGAGGGGCCCCATGAGAGTCTCTCATTTACCTTCTGGCTGACTCGTTGCCGTTGAAGATTCCCTCTCTCTAAGGTGTCGTCTCCAGGGGTGATAGGCTTGCTGCAACCATGGCAACGCACTTGATCCCCACAGCTTGCCACAATGACAAGGAGGGCGGGGGACACGAGGTGATTGGCCGAAAACCCGCATTCGCGCAGACACACGCACAGATACACACAAAGTTCTAGCTTACACAAAAATGTAGGAGACGTGTACACCGTGTGTGTGTGTGTGTGTGTGCGCGTGTGTGTGAGGGGGACACGTACAGGCCCACACACCGTTTCCCTCCCACCAACACAGATGCACACACTGACAACTCCATTATCACGGGCCTGTCTGTCAGAGCAGACATGATAGCTCAGCCAGCCCCGCGGCCAGAAAAAGAGTAATGCTGCACGAACTGTTACATGTAGCTCAACGGCAGAGTCAGAAAATACCTTAAGTACTGTCAAAATGAGCACAAATGTGTGTGTGTGTGTGTGTGTGTGTGTGTGTGTGTGTGTGTGTGTGTGTGTGTGTGTGTGTGTGTGTGTAGTGGGCAGGACCTTGTGCACGGATGTGCTCGAGCAGAATGGAAAGGATGTCTGCGGAATACGTTTATGGGCGTGAGCGTTGAGTGAGCGAGTGGCGAGCTCGTGTGCGCGTGAGCAACGCAGGAAGCGGTGAGCAGAGCTGCAAACGTCCACACAGTTCACTGGGATTATAAAGGAAGAAGGGCGCGCAGTCTTCTATTTTATTTGCAGTCGCCAGAGGAAACGCCATTGTTACTCTGACGACTGGATGAAAATGGGTGCCTGAAAATGTGCCCTTAATGGTTTGTGGTGTGGTGCTTGTGGTTAAGCTGCGCAAGCCACAAAACAGAACCAAGCGTGTTTTTGTTTTCATAAAGTGGCCGCAAAAGAATAGTTTTAATCAGGGAAAAGGCTGGAGCCAAAATAAAGACGGGCACAGAACCAAAACCAACTCTGGCGTTTGTGTCTGTGAGTGAAGTGAACTCGATTTTCGATCATGTCGTGCACGGGCTCGAGTATCCCACCTTCCCTCTGGCAGCAACAAACTCTATCATGTCCACATTACCTCACCTGCCCTGTGGCTGTGTAAACCTAGAAGTGTGAACACACACGCACTTTACACGAGGCTACAATGTGCCGTGTTCAAGCCTATATGTTACTGCCATCCCCATCGTCTCACGGCCTCGATCTATCTGTCAGTGTAACAGATGGACAGCAGCCATTGTTGGCTCGGGGCTTTCGAGAGGCACAACAAACATGCAGACGACACATAAGCGGAGGCAAGAGTAACATTATCCTGTTTGGAGCGTCTCGAGAAAATTCCTTCCCCGAGTTGGCAAAGTCAAACTGCCGGTATGCTGACATCAATGGCATTACCTTCTGAATGATGCGTTTTATCTGCTTGTTGTAATGCTTGAGGTATGCCATAGGCGCCCTTTGTCTGCCTCTTTGTCAGCAAGCTAATGCAAAAACTACACAACTGGATGCACGAAATTTCTGGTGGAGAGGTGGAGGATGGGCAAAAGGAGAACCTGAGAAAATTTTGGCACAAATCTTGATCACTTTTTTATTTTTTAAAGTTGACCTTGGTGGAAGCGCAGTTCATAGGCAGGCTTTGACTCTTTGTCTCTTTTGCCTAATTAATGATAATAAGTTTTTGCTCTGCTTTTACATTACTTTCTTACATACACAACGTTAGCACTCTGCGTGGTATATACATATACATGTGCAATTAGTACAAATCTTTTTTTTTGTTGCATTTTCAACCAGACTTTGGCTATGAACCAACTCATATACTGTAATCCGGGCGAATTTTAACTGCACAACCTGTGTATGAATCTAGCCTCTGAGGTGCTAGCTGCTGCTGCGCAGTGACCATCTAATCGTTATCTAAAGGGCTAAAGCTCACAGCGCAAAGTGATTACGGATCATCAGGATTGATGCTAATATTTTGCAGGAAAAAACCTAATGGCGCAATAAAAGCCAGATCTGACAGGGATCATAGAGGAGATAAAGAGACCCAGGGAGAAGAATGAGGAGACCGAGAGGCAAGAGAGGAGGAGGAGGAGAAGACTTTACTGCAGGCAGAGCAGAGCGGCTATAAACTGTGTGGATTTTCTCTTTCTCTCTTTCATGCCCACCTCCCCTCAAAAAAATTCCACTGAATCACTGTCTTTTGCAACGTTAATAAGAGGTTTAGGTCATGCTAGGTGAGGTGTATGAAATTTCCTCCCCTTAGTAACACGCACACATTATTTCACATCGCAGCAGACTTAGGCAGGAATGTAAAAAATTGGAGAAGTGCAAAAAAAAAAAAAAGAAGACAGACATAAGACAGAGAGGTGTAGTTACTGTATCTCCACGGCCAACTCTACACAAAACACGCCCAACCCAATAAACTTCAAATGTACTGCGTACATCTAACATCGCACTCCTATTTCATTCTGAGGGCAAAACTTTGAGTGACACAACAGAGGATTAATGGTAGCATTTGAAGTTGGATGACAATCTAAACAGAAGCATGCAAGCTCATGATGATATTTGTCATGTGTTATCATTACCAGAGCCTAAGCCTAAAGTTTAGGCCTGCCACTCTGATGTTGCCAAGGAAAACACAGCCGCTGCTCAGTGGGTGTCTACCTACCTGTTTGTCTGTCTGCCTGCCTAGACTCGAGGGTGTTTATTTCACCTGAGTGAATGCTTATATAGGAAGGCAATGAGAACTGACAAATGATGAGCAGCAGCGCTGTAACTGTGTCCTTTCTGCTTATGCACTGTTTAAGTATTTGTAAGTAGCAGACTCTCCAGGCGGGGGCGGAGCAATGGAGCAGAAAAAGATACAGCGAGTGCTGCATGAGGAGACTCCCTTAGCCCTGAGCAGTATGTTTCTGAGCATTAATCATTAAACTGAATATCATGACAATGTTAGTGCCTACCAAAACTACAAAGCAAAAGCCTGACATTGACTTTATTTACTTACTTGAGTATTTTTATACCACCACCTTGTGCTAAATATTGTTTTGAGAAAAGAAGTAAAGAGGCTCAACACATAGATCATGAATGAATCATGGAAAGACATGAGCGAATGCATCATCTGTGCCATGCGAGTTTATGAACAGCTGCAGAAACATAGACTGTATTTTAAAGATGGCCGTTTCCATGACGATTCAACCACCGGTTTCTAAAATCCACATGTTGAAGCTTCAACTTTAGCTTCAACGTGGTTTAAAGCCTTAACTTTAAACCCATGTTGGGTTTTTTGGAGCCTGGTGTTACCATATTTACATGAGTACTAATACCAGCTAATGCCAATCATGGTTTGCTAGCTTGAGCCAGAAGCTGTATGGGTTCCAAACAGAGATCTTTTCTAGTTCGAGCTAAGTATCATACTAATCAAATGCAAGAATTTTTCTCACCTAAACCTAAGCACAAACCTAAGACACACTATTTGTCGGATAATTCCTTTAAAAGTATTTTAAGAAAGCAGCTTTCGGTGATTCGAATGAGTGGAAATTTTAGGCAGCATACCGATTGGTCTACAAAGAAAATAAGCTCCTAATTTGAAGCGTCAACAAATTCTAAACAGGTATTGAATTTGTTTCTAAGTCCTTATGTTTCAAAGTTCCTGTATTATTTTTATGACAATGTTTTTGGACCTGGGTGTACATGAACCTTACAGCAACCTTTCTTGGTACTTTAGTCTTAATTTTTCATCCCTTCAAATTGAAGTTTTTTAGTGAACAAAGTTTCCAGGTCTGAAAAATGACACAAGCTAAACTCACTCAAATAGTCAGCAGATGGCAACTTCTTAAAAATGAATTGAAAGTCTAACAAGGCAGTGTTCGACATTTTTCGGCTGCTCCATTTAGAGTCGCCAGAGTGGATCATCTGTAGCATGTAGCATCCTCTTATGTCACACCTACACTCTGCACGTCCTCCTTCACTACATGAATCTTAGCTTTTGGCTTCCTCTTTTCCTCCTGCCTGGCAGCTCCATCTTCACCATCATTCGTCCAGTATAGCCACCATCCGTCGCCTCTCTAACTTTGTCTCTAGCCTGAGCCGTCCTCTTCCACCATGCCAACCTTCAGCTTGGCATCCCGCGTTTTACAAGAAAATGACCCAACTTCTCACGAGATTTATGACCTCATTAAATGCTGTATACACACTTTAACCTTGTGACTGAGAAGTGACTAGTGTCTGTGGATGCAATGCCCTCATTTTCTTCAGAGCCATCCCTTTTTTTTGACGTCCAATTTTTTTTTTAAAAAGGCGCCGATGGCCTCAATGCTCAGTTCTAGTCTCCACAAACTGATGCATGACATACGCATTAGCTAACTTATTCATAGAGTGTTGAAGTAGCAATGTAGAGCAGTGTTATGACTCGTGGTTCCCCCATGTGTTTATGCACAAACACAGGGATGACGTAATAATCATTCCTTCTACCAGTGACACATTGTTATTGGCAGGTAGCGGTGATATCATGCAAAGAAGCAAGTGTCCACAAAAGCAGTGAAGAAGAAGACCACTAGCAAACATGTAAAAATGCTACGATTTAACTAAATATAAAAAAAACCCCAAAATGGCCTTAAAAGTGATGCATGACTTCATAAAGAAGTCTAACAGGACACAGAGGAAAGCCAGGTCAAAGCCTTCAACAGCCAAACAACAAACCAAAACCACACCATCTACGACAGCATTTTCTACAGCGGAGACTAGACCAGAGCCATGTGACAGAGTTAGTCCAGTGGACTGTACTAGAAGCAGAGCGAGGACTAAATGAGACCCAGGTGAAGGGGGGGAAAAAAAGCCCAGTTGGGGACTAAGCTAGAGGTCAGAGGTTACCTCCTTCTGATTGAGCTCCAGCCAGGCGGTATAGAGAGGGAGCCGCAGAGCTCCGCTGGAGTCCACCAGACTCCACCCGTCCTGGGAGAGAGACACCGTGAGAGAGAGACACTGCATTAGACCTGCAGCTCACAGCCAAGCCTCATCAGCATGCGTGTATGCTCTTTACTCACGTGAACGTGTAATTAGTGCATTTTTTGGTGTGATTGTTTTTTTATACTTTACTTTTTGCTACTTTTGTATGTGCAGATACATTTTTTTTCCTTTTCATTAAAAAAGCAATAAATTATGAAAAAAATCTTCAGTATGGTGCGGACTGCGTCTGAATCCTTTGTTTCCATCCGCACAACAACGCCGCTGTATGCGAGATGCCTTCAAGCGCCGCGGTTACATTCGCTACCGACCAATTTGCCAACAATAACGACATCCTTCTTGCCCACTTCAAAAACACCTCTCCCACCACCTCGCACAATAGGCTACAACTCACGCACTGCCGCCTTTGGACAAGAGTGACTGTGGCAGATTTACATCACGCTGTGAAATGCAACGCCGTGTGAAGGACAGGTGAAATTTACAGCAGGAAAAGAAACCCAGTGGAAACATTCAAGCCCGGCTACCAGCATGTCGACAAATCCAGTTACACAACAGTGACACAAGAACATGCAGCACTGTGTGATGATTACAATAAGTTAGTAAAAACTGACCATGAATGAGTAAAATCTGACGGGGTATAGGTTTACCTACAATGTTTGAACAGGAACACATGTTGTATCGTATTACAGTTGGTAAAATAGTAGCTAAAGACACTGTGTGTGTTTATGTGTGATGATAACCTCAACTGTGTAAGGTCTGTGGAAACATACATCAAGAAGAACAAAGAATAACATGGCCTCTTCCTCTGAAAACACACCCAGACGGGGAATGCAGAGTCTGGGGCTTCACCTTTAAAAAAAAAAGAACTACTTAACCTTTTTTTAACGGCACTTAGTAAAGACAACACACAAAATCTTCACCCATGTCTGTGCAGGAACATGAGATCTGGCACTTTAACACCATTGCACACACATATATACAATGAGCCTCGTGCCCTTCATCTGCACGCACACTCACACAGAAGTGCATGTGTGAGCGTGACACAGTTTAAACACCTAAAAAGGAGTGCGTGCCACTCTATTGTGCGACGGCCACCCGGGCAAGCTGACATAAAACTACAACTAAAGGAGGATGGACGACTACTTCCAAACCACTGTCGGGCTCTTTGCAATGGATCTTAAAAATAGTTATCCACTGTGTGCCTGTATGTAAGGCTGCATGTGTGTGTGTGTGAGTGAGTGAATGCATGTGAGTTCCCGCTGCAAACCCAAATAAATCCTGAAACATCAACAAAGAGATGGATAGAAGTACGAAGAGGAGGGTCTGTTTGTTTTACAGCACAGACTGAGATAAGTGTTTGGATCCACTCTTCTGGTGACGACCAAACGAGACAAAGCAAAAATCTGCATTAATATATTTGCATTTGGTCCTTATTTGCAGACTATTACCATTTAAATCTCTGAGAACTAATAAAGGAAATTTTGCTATGCATGTAGCATGTAGCATGTATATTTTGAAACAAGTTGGGATGCCGTGTAAAATGTAAATAAAATGTAAATTAGACTGACAAAGTGGATGCAATGAATGGGAGCATATATTGCTATAAAACCTGTGTACACCTTTCAGCACTGATAGTATATACCAATGATATAAGCTTCCAACTCTATAAATTAGGCACTAATGTACCCCCATACGACCAGAGATGCAGGGTTTTGAACTGACAACAATCCGGATGGTCCCGGTCCTGTGTATGTTTTCCAAAATTAATACATTTCAAATATCCACAAATCCATTTTGCCTCAGTCCAGTTTAAATGAGAGTTGGCCCAGAGAAGATTGCGGGGGTTTCGGGATCAATCTTCTTTCTTTGCACGATAGAGCTTTAACCTACATTTGGAGATGACACGGTGAACAGTGATTTCTGGCAGTGTTCCTGAGTCCATGCAGTGATTTCCATGACAGAATCATCACCCGAGGTGAGCTGCAGCTTGACAATCACAGGGATCTAATACAGAAGAAGAGATTTCTCCAGATTTTCAGTCTTTTGATAAAATTATGTACTGTGGATGATGATATGAACACAGTTTTCACAATTTTAAACTGAGTTGCATTATTCTGAAATTGTTACTGATCTGTTACCCTCCATCCATTCACGTCCGCTTATCCTTTTCAGGGTCGTGGGGGGCGCTGGAGCCTATCCCGGCTGTCTTGGGGCGAGAGGCAGGGTACACCCTGGACAGGTCGCCAGTCTGTCACAGGGCTAACACACAGAGACAGACAACCATTCGCACTCACATTCACGAGTTTCCAATTCACCTATCCCCACAAACTGCATGTCTTTGGACTGTGGGAGGAAGCCGGAGGACCCGGGGAGAAACCACGCAGACACGGGGAGAACGCGCAAATTCCACACAGAAAGACCCCGAACGGATGGTGGAATTGAACTCGCAACAGTGCTAACCACCGTGCCGGTTTAAACATCTGATACGTATTATATATTCTATTACAGAATAGAATATTTTGCTTTGGTCTCCATCAATTCTCGAGGAAATATCGCAGACACTAATTGCTACATACATATTGTTAAATAGATAACCAATAACTCAACTGAGCTGAAAGACAAGCAGCGTGAAAATCAAGTGCAGAGCGTCTATGTTGAATTTATGATTTGTACGTTTTCAATACCTTCACAACACAAAATGTTTTTCTGTCAGTAGAGGTGAGTGACAGGTCTCTAGATTGAACCGAGAGGTTCAGTCCAACAGATGTAGAATGCAGAAATACACACACAGTATATTAAAAAGCATTTCACACTAGGTGTGGGTTGCAATTTACACTTATGCTCCGATGATTACACCGCCGACGCGCAAGCAGCCTCGGTGAGACCGAGGGAAGAACAGCAGAGGCAAAAATAAGAGTGAACTCATGGTACTCGCTGGTGATAAAAGCCAGCTGAGCCTGTCTGGGAATGTTGTCTGCACACCCTAACTGCAATGATCACAGCCAATATTAGCCAGCACAATACTATGAGCACGTCTCATCATCAAGTGTAAAAATCACTATCATAAAAATACTGCAAACACACGGGCACCTCACTGAAGTAGTAACTGAAGAGGTACTCATGAAGCTCATGAAAGCAACTTTAAGGTTGTCGTCACTGCCAGGTTCAGTGAAGACCTCCATGCAGGTGGCCTAGCAGACACAATCACAATACCATTCACATCCTGCCCAGTGTCCTAAATTGCATCATTTCCTGCAACAAGAAGCATCACTTCCTGTAGTTAACACACATCAAAACCCAGGAGAAAACCACCAGCTGCTCCAGGAATATCCCTTCAACACACTTTATCTGTGTTTGTGTGAGTGCGTCCTGTTTAAGCTCACTAACCCAGTCAACTGTCCTTGGGTCTTTGCTCTGTGGAATCTCAACAATGCCTTTATCCTTCCACTGGTATTGTGTGGCATTCTCTAATAGAGGTACACACATTAGCACACATTCAGAAACACACACACACACACTCTCGATTTGTCAACCCCCCCCCCCCCCCCCCCCCCCCCCCCCCCCCCCCCCCCCCCCCCCCCCCCCCCCCCCCCCCCCCCCCCCCACCCCTGGATCAACCGCATTCACTTACACACCAAGCTTTCCAGTCGACTCTCATCACTGCAACAATTGAAAATCCATGTCTGTTGTCATGCCAACCCTCCCCTGACCTTTGACTTCTTCTTTTTTTTATTAGAGGCACCCTAATTCTTGACCGCAACAGTGACTTGAAAAAAGGGGGCAACCATAAAGTCGTACACAGCTTCACTCGCCTCATCATTTGACCCAATAAATTGTTGTGTGTGTGTGTGCGCGCGCGCGTGAGGACTGTGTGAGTGTGTCGTTAGGGCCGTTAAACAATACAATTGGATTGTATGTGGGGCAACCCTGGATTAAGTTGCACCTCCTTGGGACAACTGCTAACTTGTTTAATGCCAGTGAGTAAAAGAAATAGCCACAAATAAAGCAAACCATTATCACAAGCTATTACAGGCTAAAGCAAGCTTTTACTTTACTTTGCGTGTGTTGTTTACTTTCTTTCTATACGAGGAGAAATTTCAGTTTGGGGTTTAGTATAGCTCTTTTTAAAAAAATGTTGCCTTTAACTGGCTGCTCTGAAGACCAATCCTATGACTACTTGCAGTCTTCAAAAGGATATTCGTGCATCAAGACGACAAGAAAAGAGCAATAAGTTGGAGTTGATCTGCTATCAGTTTGGGACTGAATGGGGTCGAGATGGCAATTACATGCAATCTGTTTGAGATAAAAATGAGTACTGACCGTGTTAAATTGGTGAAAACTGCAAATCTGCTGTCGTCTGCATACACGGAAATTCACATTAACTACTTCGTTCAGAGTCCAACCAGAACCTCGGAGATACAGATCTCATGAAACAGAACATCCCTCTACTAACAGTGACCTAGTTGCTGCAGGATGGTAATTTATCTACAAAAGGACATAGGCACTTGGCAACTTTGCTTTTATATAGAAATACAACCAGAACACAACCCGTTGGTGCAGACTGACTGAGACTGTGTGTGTTTGAGACAAAGACAGAGAGAGTCTATGTGTGGCTTCATTCATGTTCCCACATACACATGTCAACAGGCCTAATCTATTGTGAGAACATTACTGCTTTCTGCCATATTCATTTCCACTAATCCCCCCCGCCGGTGCTTGGAGGATTATATTACCATCAGTCAATCTGACTTCTGATCATTCAGCACATGAGGAAAAGCTGACACGGGGTCCGCGCTGCAGACGGCCTTGGGCTAATTTAACGGAATGTGTCGCCAGCTCTGAAAATCACTGGTCTGTATCAAGACTGACAGAAGCGAAGCGCACACGCCCCCTCCTTCGCACACAAATAACGCTTGCGATACTGACGCTGTAAATGCGTGCGTTCGTGTGCTGGATACTTGTATCTGCATGCTGGGGAATCAAAAAGGAAGCCTATAGGATCAGTAGAGTCAAATAAAAAAACAAAAAACAAAAAGCAAACTGCACAGAAAGCGAACAAAGCAGGAAATCTGTTCAGACGTGGGAATTAATCTCTCGTTTCCAGGGTGGCGTTCTTACAAATGCCTGACAACCCCATGGACAAACAAAACAAAGAAGTCTTCCATGTCAACAGACTGTATCCAGAAATAATACCTGTAGTAGTGATGAGCCTTGCAGCAGCAGCAGCACTGAAGCAGGTTTGAACCATTGTTTCTACAGCATCACTATTCTGTTAAGAAGTTGACTACAAGGTCATACAACCTCAAACAATAGACGTACAGATGTAACCCAGAAGCTAACACATGAAGTACGGCAGCCCGATTCATCAGCTTTGATGAATGCGTCCCTGTCAAGGCAACCAAGCATGCTCGGGGATCTATAGCTCGTGGACACAAGAAAGGTGAACAATCTGTGAAATGTGAGAAGCTGTGCATTGTAGGCAAGTGTCAGGCCAAGAACCGGGGTACTCTCTTTAACAGGTTGCAAGACCCAGGTGCTGCTGTAATACAACGCCGAGTCAGTGATGCTACAGCTTGCAGCCTCACGTACATTTAGGGAAAGCACGAAAGTAAAGAATAAAAAAGATGGAACAATATTTTTTGGATGGCGCACGCTTCAAAAAAGCAAAGGCAGCGAATGCTGATGAGGACAGGATGGTGCGTTTAATGCCGTTTCAACTTTTAGACACCGACTGAGCTGACGCATACTCTGTTTTGACAGTAAACTTCAAATGCACTTATCAAGCTTTCAATTTCACAGCAACCAAACATGACACAAAAGCTTGTTCAGCCTCACAAATACAGCGTTCTCTTATTTCTCGTCTGGTTTAATGTTGTAAGAACAACGCCTGCAGGGTGGAAGTTTGTCAAGTAACACCAGGAACTGCCTGCAAAGTAAACCCTTTTAATATAATATTGCAGCTGAAGAGGATACTCAAGCTAAACTGCGAAATAATCAAAGTCTGTTTTTTCTTCTTCTAATTGAGTAAACAGGACCATCGTGGGAACATGTTAAGAACTCACTTTGTGCTGCTGTGAGTGAAACAAACTAACAATTCCCACGGATGTCCGTGATTAGGAACACCTCTAGACTGTAGCATTGTGGAAATATGCATGGGATGCATATGGAGGTCATCCACACTTAACTAAAGCAGACATGCTGCATTCACTTTAGTGGCCCAGAGGTGAACTTTAACACTTGAAGCCAGGCTATAATTCAGAATGTAGGACTGAAACACAGGGGAAGAAGGCAACTACACTGTTAAGATAATCTCACAAATCACCAGTCAAGGTCAAAGAAATCCTCTTCACTCCCACAACACAATTCTTGAACTCACTAACCCTCAGCACTGGCTAAACACACTATGACTCAAGTGTGATATAGATCGCACACCAAAACAGAAAAAAAAAGTAGCTACAAACTACAAATTCAAGCACAGACTCTTCTATGCCAACTTTAGGCCAACATCCTTTGTTTACGTAGTGAGAAGGGAAAAAGTCATCTGGAAGAGGAGGGAAGAAAAAGGAGGAGTGGCCTGACTGACTGCGAGTCTTACCTTGTTGTAGTAATGGAGCTGGACTGAGTGCCACTGACCGTCACTGACTCCGCCTGGGACGTAGGGAGCCACTGTGGTCTTTGTCTCACCTGAATGAAAAACTAATTGTTAATACTAAATTCGGAAACTTGGATTTTCCACATTGTGCACATGACTACATAGTTATGCATGTACTTGTTGATTTGTACACAAAAATAATCAAATCAAAGTGCTTGCTAAAATTTGCAAAGCGGAGCTACTTGCTAGCATTAGCATGAAGGGAAGGCGGGAAAAAAAATCTTTTATTTATACTAAGGTTGTACTAGTTTTCTTTTAAAGGTTAAAAAGTTTTACCTCATTCTAACAGACGATACACGGATCACTTACTTCAATTTTTAAAACATACATCATGGCTATTGATAAGTTACTAATAAACACTAACGGAGTCTTATCTTGACATGCACACACACCACACAGATAATAAATCAACACGTCTGCAGCATCAGTGACTCTCGGTGTGAAGACTGTAGCAAACAACGGCAGCAGATTTGCGGAGGGTTTACCCTGTTTGTCAAGGGCAGGAGCAGCCGGGGCACACATCCCCTGCTTTGGGAAATCAGTAAACAGCGCGGCAACATTAAGAAGTGTGTGTGTGTGTGTGTGTGTGTGTGTGTGAGAGAGTCTTTGTATAGAAAGATAAGGAGCAAACATGAATAACTGATGTCCTATTTCACCAATGAAAAGCACAGAAAGAAAATAACTGCAAATCAGAGAGCTTCCCTCCTACTCCTCTCATTAAGCGTGACTCATAATTCAGAACATTTAATTGATGATTCATGCGTTGAACGTTTAGGTATATGTCAGTTTTGAAGCGGGGCACAAGGACTTGGCTTCTCTCCCGAACTTGCTTCACCCAAAATAGTCCCACTGAACTGGATTCCTCCCTGTAGGCGACCATGGGAAAGTAGACTCAGCTCAGAGAATATGTGTTTGATCTGCATTCAACAGTTACCAGCTTTAACAATGCTGTTGGGTGTGTGAGCACACCTGAATGAGTTTAAATGTGGTAATGTTTAAAAACTTTTTTTTTTTTTAAACTTGCCACTATCATGCTGCATGTGGACCTTAGCCATCATGGATTTTGTGGCGGCGTTTTTTGACCAGTTTCACCATAAATCAGTCTTTTCAAAATAAAACACTCCTATCCATTTGAGCGTCATGTGTATGCACTAACGCGCTCTTGTCAAAAGAAAGTGGAGCTAGATAAGACGATTGTACCCACGTCTTTGTGAAAGTCACTTTAGATAACGGGCACTTACACCGAATTAATCTGCTTGTAATGCAGCCGAGAGCTGAAACGCAACAGTCGCACACACGCGAGCAGACGAGCACACATTACGGGGCCTAACCTCCAGAGAAGGTGAGCTGAATCTGCTCATCGATGATCTCCAGGGCGATGAAGTCATGTTTCTCGTTGAACCTGCCGTTGTAGAGGAGCAGTGCGTTTCTTTCCCTGGTAGCAAACCTGCAGAAACATTTATTTTTAAAAGGTATTAACTTTGAGAGAAGGAATTTTCAGTTATGTGTCATAGAAAAGGCTGCGTGAATTATGGCCGTTTTCCTTTACGGCTCATGTTTCCCATCACATTTTTTAACGCCTCTCCAACCCAAACAGTGCAGGACTGAAAGGTCGAGGACCTTGCAGAAAGTTTTATGATGAAAAGGACCGAGGCGTTCTTGAGGAAAAGTAACTCGGAAAGGAAAGGGAGGATGTGTAAAGCACAGAGGAAACAGCTCCTCTGAAGTAGACGGTGCATGACTGTGTCTAAATGTGAAAACGGCACAAAAGACGTGGTAAACGAGCCAGCGCCTACTTGTGTGTGCGTTCTGTGGGGTTCAAAGTTCAGATGTGTGCGTGTTTGTGTGTGTGTGTGTTTGGAGTGTAAGGTGAGGGCAGAGGAGTCAGCCGGCAGATGCCAGTGAGTCCAGGAGGGCAGGAAGTCAGGATGGCTGAAGCCAAACACTGATAAGGGAATCTAGGAAACACATCACACAGCCTTTCCTGTTTTCACCTCACTGGCAGCATTTCTCACCGTCACTCTGTCCACAAATTTGCACAATCATTTCACCTACTACTGGTAAAATTACTTAAAGTACTTATTTTTTGTAATATTTACCGTACGACTGTTTTTCCTCCGGCGGTTCCACTTTGTTTTAAAAAGTGTGACAAGCACAAATCATAAATCTGTTCAGATGTACTGTGTGAATTACACCTTTGTTGCTCCTGCATGTGCGTCTCGATGTACGTATTCAAGGAGGTGAGACACAATGGAAAAGTGCATGCATGCCTCAGCACGTCTCAGCTGGCACACTTCAGCTCGCTGACTTCCACTTTGTTTAAATTGCTGCTTATGTCACGCACAAACCACAGTGTTTATTCCTGAATATTTGAATAAATGCTCACAGGTGACTGAATTTTAAATTGTGACAATCGTGAAAACGTTCAGGAAGTTGTGTTTGTCCATAGTTATTCTGAGCTGCAATCATTAGCATCTCCAAGTGAAGTCATATTAGTTTATCATGCACATAATCATTGTGCCTCTATCGGCTTTACAGCTGCTCTGATCTAAGTTAGCTGGAAGCAATAAAAAGCAAGGCAGGAGCAAAATTTTGATACCTTGCTAACATTAACGCGCTTGACTATTGAGCTAAAGCCGCCAAAATTTTAATTTTACTTTTTTAGTAAAATCATCACTAGGGTTGCCAACTTTCAACAACTGAAAATTTTAATTGGAATGATCATTTATGTTAATTGAAATAATTTGTTTCTACACATTAGGCTACCTGTTAACGAATGACAGAGCTGTTTGGGGTAAACACGGCATGCATTGGGATTCAATAATTCATTATACACAATTTTCGGATTCATTTATTATTCTCATCTGGGATCCCATTTGATTTAACTTCATTATCCCACCATTTTACTACGGCTGTTTAAGAGTGAAAACTACCACTCACTAAAAAATGGACAAATTAAAGGATTTAAAGCATCAGATTTTAAAGGACACACAAAAAAATCCTCCTTAAAAATATTCCTACTCAGTGTCAATCATAAGCCTGATGATCTCCATCAGAACTCCCTATAAAGCCAGCTTCAGCCAGAAAACAATATTACAATATTGTTAAAAATGCTATGGTTATATTTTAAATACTATGGTTATATAAGTGGATGTCATTCGTTAAAGTATATAATGTTACTCTGAAATTAGCAATAAATACTGTGTACCAGTGTAGATCCTGAATTATTTCCATGGTGTAAAATTATACACACATGCACACAAAAATATCAACCGCAC